>JAGDQP010053897.1:2304-13451 GCA_022664845.1 Lepisma saccharinum
TTTCCTCAGTCGTACTAATTTGATGTAGGAGTAGTACCTTCAAACTAGGCCATGGCCGATTTCCCACGTCCTTGTACTATCCTAACCTTGTACGTCCGTCCACGTACTTGTACTATTTGATGTGAACCAGAGTTGCCTAAAGGACATAAACAAATTCAATTTAGTTCGAAATCGTGGTGTCAGGTGTTATATAAGAGGGGATTTGCAGCACAAGTAAATTTCAGATTTTCATTATTTTTCGTGTAACGTTTAGCTTGTTTTCCACATTAATAGGACGTTTGCAGCAAGTAATCAGATACTTAAGGTACTTTCGAAAAATCATATTCTGGGAAGGGTACAATCAACTGACTAACTACATCCCTTACGAAACTCGCAAGTTCATCGCCTCAGTAACAAACGTTCGCCGGTGGATTCTATACTGGGCACCATCAAGCCAGCTTTCATCTTGAACATCTACCTCTCGAAGATCTCTTCTAATATTGTTATCCCATGGACGTAGCGATCTTCCCAACGGCCTTTTTCCCTCCGGCTTTCCAGCCACGATGGAGTATAATAATCTTCGTTTTCCCCCCATCGAGCTACATGTCCTGCCCATCTTTGCCTTCGTGATTTCATTATGAAGGCTTCTTCATTCTCCGGCCATCTCGTTCCGTTTTGGCCCCTATATCTTTCTCAAAACCTTATTCTTATAACACGTAATTTATGTTAAACTGCCAGGGTCATACTCTAACTTTCGCAGCCGTAAAGTATTACCACCAGAATAACCGTTCTGTATATTTTCAATTTCAACTTTCTTCATATTAATCGCGAGGTTAGGGGTTTCCGGACTGAATAGAAACTGCTTTGCCCGATGCTAAGCGACGTTTTATTTCTTCTTTGACTTTGTTTTTGCTCGTTACATAATTATGCTCCAAAGTTTTTTTAAATTTATTTAGTTTTTCTGTGATCTCATTCTTAAATGTTATGTATCTGTTTCCTTCATCCTTTGTGTTTCGGCTTGTTATTATGTATTTTGTTTTCTCTACGTTCACCTGTAGACCTATCTCATCGCAAGCTTCTACTAAGACAGCGGTGTTGCTTTGAAGTGCATCTATATTGTCCCCTATTAAATCTATATCATCCGCGTATACGAGCAGTGGTTTAAGCCATTCAATGTTAGTCCCTTTTTGTTCTCTTTTTATTTTTCGAGTCGCATATTCTAACGCAAACAGGTGACTAGGCACCCTGTTTCAATCCATTGCGAATCTCGGAACTATGTGATATTATTACCTACACGGCAGTGTTCGATTTGTTATAAATTACGAAGGGGTGATACTAAACTAGTGGTTGATAAATTTCAAGATACTACCAATTTAGGTAGAAATACAAGGATTAACAGTATTAAGAATCAACAACCGGGGATGAAATCCTCACGCCAGGGAAATAAATGCCTACACGTATTCTGCGTATGGGATCGCTGATACACGTCCTTACTAGTTGAACAAGTTGTTTTTTTTAATCCCAAATTGTACCAGGATATCGTATAGTTCCCCCCTTTTTTATATAGGGTCGTATGCTTTTATGAACAACTGGTGACCCGTTTTACTGTAATCTATTTTTTCGAACTCAACATCGGGGATAGAAGGCATAAATAGACCATTATATATTAGTTTTGTAAACCACCTGTCAACAACGCTCGAAGGACAGTGGTTCTGCTTTCTTGGCTCAGTTTTTTTTTTAACTTTCTGTCTCTAAATACTGTATTATTGTCCTTCTTAAGTGCGGTACGGTACTTCTGTCACACTATACTTCTTTTCAGTTCTCACCTCCACATTGCAACTGTACTGTGAACAAAAATGAAAAAAATATGTTACTAAGAAATTCAAAGTTCGGTATCTTCGTGGGTACAAGATTTGTTTGAGTTCCTCTTGTTACTTAAAACATTTTGACGACTCTTTGTGGACAAATAAGAGGCGTAATAAAGTTGTGGTAGTTTGTGATTTGATTATTGTATTTATTAACAGTGGTTTGTTTGCATCTTTTTAACTTTTTACAATTCGTAGCTTGTAGTAGAAGTAATTTTTCTCTTTTCCAAAGTCAAGATTTGTCTTGGAATGATATAGCCTCAAGATGAGTTCCTATTGATAGGAATTTCCCCGCTCTTTCTGGTTTCTGTTCGCTTCTTTTAACTTACCAAATCTTTTGTAAACAAAGTCTCCCCTCTGTGTAAACAGTCCTCCTTGCTCCCAATCTTCCTATTCAACTTTACATCCAATTTTGATAGTAAACGACCTGCAAATTTGAATTTTCTTTTTCTAAATTCTCTTGTGAATTCAATTGACCAGATTCTCTGTTCACCCTCCCTCCTTTCATCCCCTCTTTCTCTCTCTCTCTTTATGTGCGTCTCTGAAACACTTTTTCTTGTGAAAAATTTAGTACGCCAGAAAGATTTACTTTGACATCAAGAATTTCCAGTTGCTTATTACTGTGTGTATGGGTGCAATACGCATAGTTTTCTGCGCAAAGGATTTTTATTAAGTTCGTACATGTTTAATTCGAATTTGATTGACATATTAGATCTGTAGAAGCAGCTATGCTCTAAGCCTGTCGCAATAATCTCCCCCTAGCCTACCGGGTAACCGTGCGGTGTAAGGCGTTAGGCCAACGACTCGAAGGTCCCGGGTTCGAGTTCCGGTAGGTGCATGGGTGTCTTTTTAACTCGAACGTGACGGATAATCTTGACGGACCGAAGTCAACAGTTTCTAGACTGGCCCATATAAAATAAAGTTTACCAAAGTTTTTATAAGATAAGATAAAATGAATTTTATGGGCGGTAACAGCACTATGGCTTACGCCCGTCCCGACCAAAGTTTTTATATAATGACCCTCAGCGATCAGTCCTCTGAAAAAGATAGCGACCAGACCCTTGTACCATCGTGGCACTCGCTGAGGAAATTAAGAAAAAAGAAAAAAAAACAGGAGAACCTCAGTGAAGTGCGTCAATTCTGCGTGCCTCCCAAGTGCAGATCCGAAGTCTGATGCGGCCGTAACTATTCGACCACCGGAACCAGCTACGAATGTCGTAGTATCGATTTGCATGGTTAGACAACTTTTAAAACGCACTACTTGATTCTATATTTTTTATTAGGCTACCACTATCTGGATGCACTTCATCATACAAGAACAAATGAATAACTCAATTAATTTTAATGATATGACATCCTTAATTAATTGGCACTTAGTTTTGTTGTGTCCATCTTACATTAGTTTAACGTCTCCTTGATTCAGTTGTTAGGGATGGGGCATATCGTGAATATGCAAAGTGTATGAACTACACATACAATCTTCGGGATGTGATTCTTCACATCAAAACAAGAATACAGTTCCTCGAACAAATTTTCGAGATATGCATAGTCTCGGAGCTACAGGCGTTCAAAGTCACGTCGGCATTATCACAAATGACGTCATAACTCGACATATAATGACGTAAGTGGTTTCGGCTTAGCCGATCACACTCGAAGTAGTACCCGATACATCTACTTAAGCAGTGTTTGTAATTGAGGGAGTGCCGCATACACAGGTTTCGTAACCTAAGAACTTCATTGTCAAATAAATTAAATTGTTTAATGGGGCAAATATAAAAATGTCCTCTGAACTGTATTGGCCAATCATAAACATAACTTAAATATATGTATCAGGTACTACTTCGAGTGTGATTTCCTAAGCTGAGCCCACTTGGGCCATTACTTGTCGGAATATGACGTCATTTGTGACGATGACACTGTGACTGAGCGCCTGTAACGTCGAAACTATGCACATTTCGAATTATCAGAACACTGGAGCATTTATATTGCTGGGAATTTTGCTATTCTGCCTATGAAACCGAATTATTGTCGTAACTTCCACCTTAGCTGTCCTTTGAGCTAGGGAATCGTTTAGTATACTGTAGGCTATATAAAAAAAGGCAAACTTTGAATTGTGATATTCCTACATTGGACCGAACTAAATAAGGTCGACTACTGCGTGTTCCCGGAGGCGAGTGGTTTTGTAGTTATAATTCGAGGATGAATGAGAAGCTTGTTTCGAATCCGAAAGCGTTTCACGACATATCCACGAAACTATTGGACCTTTAAGGAAAATTGAATTACAGGTTCACGTTCGTGGGGTTTATTGTACTGTACAGAGAGGTTCGAAACCCAATACCCGAACTGTAAGATCCGTACTTAGACGCTCAGCCGTTCGCTTCGTCCGTTCGCAAGAATTCTTATTGATAGTGTTCAGTAATAATTTTCGTCTTACAGCATTGTCTTTATTCTCTTCTTCATTATTAAAACAATTGCATTTGCTAATTAATACCACCATAATTTGTTATTTTGAATGTAAACACCTTTTGTAATTAATAATAAAAAAAAATGAACGTTTCGGTGTAGCTGGAAAAAAGTTAAAAAAAAAAACGTCATGGTAGTTCGTGATTTCGAAGTTATGCACATGAGCATCGAAACTACAATAATCTCTTCCTTAAAATCCCTCGGGCACTGGAGCTACGCCAAATAGTCATGTTCTTGCATCGCTGCAATTATAGAAAGTTTATCCAGCTCATTTTTAACATGTTTTTATTAACTCGCTTTCTTGTCTGTCTGTTCGGTACAAATTTTGCAGTCGATTTTAAACTCACTTGCCATCATCCGGTTTCTTTGAAATTTAGTAAACTTGCTTGCTTCCGATGACAATATACTATTCAATCATTAGATATACGACAGAATAATCCAGTTAACTGTAATTAATTAATTCTAAATTATCCTTAAATGCACGCAATGCCGCAACTATTTTATGAAATTTCGGTTGCATACCTCGCAGGGAGATGTATAATATTCATCTATTATACATAAAAAATTAAAAAGATTTTTTTTAAAAAACATGCTTTTAAGATGGACTAAAAAGTAAAATAATAATAATAATTAATTAATCTTATGAATTGGAAATAATAAAAGCGTGGGTGCTCTTGGCTACCTTATCATAAAATCATAATATCTAAGAGCACCCACACTTTTATTTTCCGATTCATAAGATTAATTCAATTTATTATTTTTTTTTTTACTTTTTAGTCCATCTTAAAAAAGCATGTTTATTTAATCTTTTTTAAATTATTCTTTTCTTTCCACAGCTTTCTACAGAAGTTGAATTTACGGAATTAATTTTGGTATTGGACGACTTCACTCACTAAGAGAAAGGTACCGCTTCCGTGGTACCAGTTCGGTTGTTCTCCGAGTAAGATGTATTTAATTGATGTAAATCAACTTCTAAACGCATACTTTATTGCTTCACTTTCGATTTATTGAGAAATATTCATTGTATGTACCATTATAAGGTGTCCATTAGTCCCAACTTCAATCTCCTGCATCTGAAAACCAAGAGGACTGCCATCCAAAGCTTTTTTTTTTTTTTTTGTCAATTTTGGTGCCAAGCATTAATTTCTAGATATGTGCACGGTGAGAAACTATACCATTTACATTCACCTTTTCACTGTATCTGAAAAGGCGTTTCTTCATAACGTATTAATAATTTCACACCCTGATCGTAAAGTACCACCAGTATACAGAAATCAAGACTTGTTTAATTTTAATGAAACTTCCGTTGTTTGGTAGGCGCCATGATTTTCTTCCAGAAGGCAATTGGCTTTCTTTGTTAAATTGTAAGTCGTTGATTTGAAATATGTTCAGTTTCGAGAAAATGCTCATGGAATTTCCGTTTTTTTTTTTTTTTTTTTCGGAGAATATCTTTATGAAAAATAGAAGTCAAACCACACACTTTTATGTTTAAGAAACCGGCTTCAAGGAAGCTATTTTCAAATTGTGTGTGTACGTGAGCGTTGTTAGAAGAGGAGGTTGACACACCTACGTTTCATACCAGTTTCCATTTAAGTAAATATATGATTACCTCTTTCCCCCTACATCACAGATATGGTCATCGCAGTTCGCAGAAGAATAGCATTTTCCTTTATTCGTGGTTCGTGTGCAAGTACTTGTTTTAATACAAGTACAGATAACATGAATTCTGTTCCTTAAGTATGAAGTACTGTAGTTCCTAGGAAGCATATAATACTCGTTTCTGGGACCGTACTTTTTATTGGATTGCTGTGGAACTAAATACTAGTCAGGAAATCTGTGACCTCTTATGAAAATACGAGTACATCATTATCCCTATTGGCAATTAACTACGTAGAGACTACGACAACTACACTGAAAAATTTTACGAAACATTTTTGAAAAATGTTAGGCAACCTGCCTCTTAATTTCCAGTAACTTGGCTAATAAAAAAACAGCCATCATTTAATTTTCAGGAATACTGGAAGCAAAAGAAAAAAAAAGAGATTGCTGAAGCGAAATTTGAATACGGGTTGTTCAGTGTGAAGCCCAGTGTCTTAGCAGCTGGACTAAACTGCCAGTTATAAGAAACTACTATATAGATAAAAACAGTATATAGGATGAGAAATACGTTGCCCAAACCCAGAAAACCTACTCCCATGACTTATGCTATATGTAATAAATTTTCTATTTGTCAATTAGGAATCGAAATCCCGATTCATTGAGACTATTTCGCATTTCTGTGAAAACAGGCAGTCAAGATAGTGGCAGCAAACACTTGACTAACATTGGACATGTTACGGTAACGAAACCTTCTACTTTCCTGCGCATGTACGCAAATCAGTGGAACTGAAAACTGAGGCCTTGCAATAAGGCAAAAGAAATGACCGTGCTTTGCTAGGATTACTACCGATGACTGCAAATACTGACATTTCTCTTAAACATTACGGGAAATATCAATGAACATTCTCAAAAATTTTACAGTCTGATGGCTGAAGCTTCTCTAGTAGGAGCTCTAGTATTTAGATACAAGGATGGTAGCTCCAGTAGCAGCCAGATGTTTTCATTTCCTTTTGCTTTTTCGGTTTAAGTGTTTGGTAAGACACGGAAACCGTGATCCTCACGTTTCAATGCATGCTTCGATCGTGATCACAGACAACTTATATATACAAAGAGGAAACCATAATAATTGAATAAGCATTACATCACAAATTATAAGCTGATTGGTCATAATTACACACTGCTGCAGGCAAAAGCTATAATCATTTCAGGAGTACACCAGTTCACAAACTTGCTGAGCCATTGTCGCAGCAATGGTCTGCTCTGCGCGTGTGCAACGCTACGCTTGAAAACACGTGAGATTTGCAAAATTCCAACACATCATACAAATCTTTAACAAAAACAGTTCAATGTAAAACTATTCCCTTTTCAATACTCACCAAAAGTGAGGGATCTGATAGAGCTATTGCAGCTTTATAACTTTTTATTTCTACCACAGACTAGAAAGCGCACTCATATCATCTCAAGAATCTTGAGATCTGATCTCTCTCTCTCTCTCTACACAAAAGCTTCACATAAATTATGGCGCCCGAACAGGGATTAAGTCAGATTTCATCAAGATTTGTTGCTGGCGCGAAAGGCAGAACGGGTGGAAGGTCAATTACAATTGGATTCAAATTCATCAATCCTGCAGTCTCTTTCTGGCTTTCTTGAACTATCTACCTACATTTTATGATAGTTTAAATTCCTGAGTAACAGGAAGTTCGTCTGCTTTGAACTTCTATCAAAGCAGGGATTCTGCCAGAATTTTCAATTTAGGGACCCAAGCAGCACACAAACGTATTTAAACGTTGATTTTTTGTTTAGTTCATTGATTAAACATTATCGGTTGCAAAAAGTACGTTTAATTTTAAATCATATTTCAACAAAGACTTGATATTGTTGAAAAGATGTTAGTTCAACGTGGATTCAACTGTTACTTTCAACTATGGTAAGATTTCGTTTCATGGGATTCTTTCTAATTTAATGCAATAAAATTTGTAATTAGAAACTAATTGAATGCCATTAACTATTATTTTCTGTTCTCTTTTGCATGTTGAAAACACGTTTAATTTCAACCCATGTTCCAACGAAAATTTGATTTCGTTGATAGGACGTTCATATGACGTATTTTTAAGTATTATGTTGAAGTGTGCCCTGGATTACCTTTCCAAGTTAATTGCATCAAAATTGGGCTTAAAAGTTAATTGAATAAAATTAATTACATGTTCTTCATTTGCATGTTAAAAACAGATTGATTTTTAAACTATATTTCAACGAACATTTAAGGGTTAATAGGATGATAATGTGAAGTGTTTTCAACTTTCCTTTTCAACTATGGCATAGATTTCGCTTTATATGCGTTTTCCTAAGGCGACGTATTAACTTCTTTGAGAAATACACATTTAATAGTGTAACGATGGTCAAAGCAAAGAAAGAGGGAAAGTATTCTTTATTCTTATTCTTACATAATAAAACGACGCGTCTGGATTTGTGGCGCTTTCAAGACAACCTTTTCTTATAGATACCGTGGAAAAAGAGTAGTGAATCTCAAGGCGACTTTGTGGTCCAGGGGTAACGTGTCGAGCTATCAACGAGGAGTACGGAAGGTTTGAGCTTCGAATCCTGCAGCAGACATTTTGGTTATTTACTGTCGGAAAATTAATACATATCAAGATGAAAGCAAAATGCAACAAAATGTGTATAGCAGTAGACAGCAACCATGCTCTGTTCTGGTCAACTGACCCCGCTTCTTGATTTTAACTAGTTTCTTCTTAACCATTATTCAACGTCAAATAATCCGTTGAACAGGCGGACATTTCGGTACATTTACAACGTTAAATTAACTTTTCGCTACTCACGTTTAATCCATGTATTTTTAACGTATGTGTGCTACTTGGGGTGTAAAGTCAAAATTTGCGAATATAAGCTAGACTTTTGCAGAGTTTGTCTTTTTTTAACCGTAAGAATAATGTTGTGTGTGTGTTTGTGTTCGATAATCTGGACCAAAATTATTTGTAATCTCTTTCATTGTACAAATTGTTTAAATGGATGACATTATCTACAGAATGTGTCATTCGGATGGCAATAGCTACAGTTAACCATATTTTGCGGTATTGTCACACCTCCCCTGTTTATGGTTTTAAGCTCGAGAATTCGGCCATAACTGAT
This sequence comes from Lepisma saccharinum, assembly GCA_022664845.1. Classification (NCBI taxonomy): domain Eukaryota; kingdom Metazoa; phylum Arthropoda; class Insecta; order Zygentoma; family Lepismatidae; genus Lepisma; species Lepisma saccharinum. The sequence continues at coordinate 11,358 of JAGDQP010053897.1, forward strand.
ATGGTTTCTGTGGTAACCGTACTTCAATCAAAAACATATTAACCTATCATGTAAGAACGGTTTACAACGTCAACAAAAGTTGCTATGGTGATACATTGGACTACCCTCCATATGAAGACAGTATTCAACTGAAAGTTTTTGTGAGACTAAAATATGGAGAGCTGTCCAACCTAGCATCGGTCCATTATTCTTGTAGCCCAGGAAATAAAGGGGAAAAAAGGCAAATGTCGGGAATAATTTGGAGAAAGATGAATTTTGGCCAGTTGATACATCATTACTAGATGTGCATTTTCCCAAAAGTCCCCGCCCTTCCCCCTTGTGCTTCCTCCCAATTTCCCCGAAGTACAAATTTACAGACTTCCAGAAATTGTATTATATCTCCGTAACTAAGAGACATAGCGATATGATTCTTTTTTCTTATAATTCCTAGATGACAGGCTACAAAAATGGTTATCATGCGTGTTGAGCTATTGCTAGTAGTTTTGCCGTAATTTAGATCCAAATCGCAAAATAAGGATAATTTGCTTTCAATATTTACACTTTTTACGGTTAAAATGATAAAATGAAATTTATGGGCGGTAACAGCACTATGGCTTACGCCCGAACACTTTTTACGGTGTAGCTTGTTTCAAACTCACAGTATCAAAGACCTGTTCGAAATAAAAGTTGTTGCCTGTTTCATAAGCTTTAAAATGATGTATATATTAATATGGTTGAACCATTTCTGTGTTAGCTATTTAGGTTGGAAAGGCCCACAACAGCGCGCGAACAATGCTTTTCCTTCTATGTGTGCCATATCCACATAAGGCAGTTGTGAGCTGTCGACGATTATGACAATATATCTTTGCTGTGTAGTGGCAAGTAAAATAGGTGACAAAATTGGTAGTGTATTTTGACGGACTTTTCATGTGATATATTACGTACCCAGATAGCATGCCAGCTTGCAGCAAGGTTGTCCGTCACTTGCGTCGAGCAATATAAGACTTTGGTCTTCAGTCGAAAAAATGTATACCTTGCATTTCGAGAGCTCTGTCTCGTCTCGACTTGTGACAACACTAAACATATATATTAACTGAAAATACGAAATTGAAAAGTATGTTTAGCTTCATTTTAATGGTGAGATGTAAGTTTGTTTTGTACTAATAACATTAAACAGTCTTCTGGAAATATTAGACTATCTGAAAATAAAAACAATATGAAAAAATAACAAATTAACTCGTTAAAGGAAATGAACTGAATTTATTATACATATTCCTCCTCTTCTACGGCAGGGACAATTACACTGCGTACTACCGTGCTTGCTAGAATGCGAATACGTGTGGTAAAACGCCCACGGGCCATTAACCCCGACACGTAGTGGGCAAATGACCCCGATGTCAAACACAATAGTTTCAGTTCATTCAACTTTCAACACTGCATGGCATGGCGTCTACCCGCTATTGCATCAGAACAACAGAACCCTACTTTGTGCAACGCACATTCATTGGATTCGCTAATACAGCAGTGCAATCATTCTGTCTCCCTAAATTTGAAACGTTCAAAAAATATTACAAGTTAAAATTATGTACTTAACACATTTAAATTAGCTTGCATGTCTTCACTTTCTTCACAAAATCTTTTTTGGTGTCACCTTTGTGTTCCAGGTAATTGCGCCTTCACTCAATATTCACCTCATATTTCCTTCCGTGCTTTTTAGGGGTGGGCATTTTACCCCACAGGGCATTTCACCCCCCACTTACTGTATAATCTACCTATATATATATATATATATATATATATATGGCAACGCCCTAGCCGAGCTGGTCTACCGGTTCCCGTAAGATCACCGAAGTCAAGCAGCTCTGGGTCTGGTCAGTGTTTGGATGGGTGACCTTTTCAGCACTCCAGATGGTGTTGCCTGTGCGGCGTCCACCCAGCGTCGTGAGGCCAATTGGGGAGCTACCTGAATAAAGAGGTAGCGATCACAGTTGAGGGCTTCGGCTCTCCTCTCCCAACACGTCTGGTCAGCGTGGGAGCAGTAGACCACCTCCTCCCTCCGGGAGAGGCCTCATCCAGTAGTGGATTGAATATGGCTGTGTATTATTATATATATAT
>JAGDQP010053898.1:0-13451 GCA_022664845.1 Lepisma saccharinum
TGCACCTGAAGGTTCCATATCATTACGTATGTACGATGATATCCCTCGGGGAGCTTTCTCCAGTAGAATGGAATGGGACAGGTAGCGGTCAGTGCCTCTGTTCAATGTATTGCCCCGGTGTTTGCATTATGGAACAGGGAATACATGAACATTCTGCAAACCTTATGTTCGTCCTGAGCGGGACACAAGCACGAACGGTCTCCCCTGTGCTTATTTCATGTTTGCGATCGTAGCTACTAATCTTCACCAAGCAGTTATGCTATTGTGTTTTTCTTTCTGTTAAGAAGGACAGCCAACTGCATTTGTAATCTTGCTGTTGGATCTGCGTAGCAATTCAGTCTTTCTCGATTTCGATTTGAACAGTTTCAGGAATCACATTAAACCTTACAAGTTCAGAACTAATCACATGATGATATCCTTTCAGGATGTTATGTACGCTCTATCAACTAGATTTGAAATATACATGAACGTTCCTTGCCCTTTCCAATTTCACGACATTTGGGTATCCATTACGTTTTGTACTTTTAGTCCTCAGTTTTTTAATTCTAGTGCTATTAGTCAATAATGATACGTGCGCCTTTCGGTTCAAAGCTGTACAGTTCTCAATGCTGACAACTTTCCACGGCATAGCCGGGATTCTTCATCCAAGCATCGTGCCCTGTGCACTGTCCACCCCACCAACGGGGTCACCTTTTACCTTACACTGCATTTGATATTTACATACTCACCGCCATTCCACTGACAAATGACACACTGTTTCTTCTGGGACACATAATTTAACTGTTCATTGAATTATTGTTACCTTTAGGCAACTCAGGCTATGACCAGATTGATGATAATGGAAAGATTGGTGGAATGAAGAAAGTGGGAGGAAACGGGAGAACTCCAAAAAAATCCATGCACATGGTGTTTGTTCACCACAAAGCTCACATGGTACGAGGAGAGTTTGAACCTATGAACCCAAGCACCAGAGGTGAGCACTCTAACAATTGAACCACCGCGGTCCTTTCTAATCAGGAACTGTTTGGGCCTTTCCTAATAATGAAAACACAGTTGATGTAGCTTTGCCGACTTTACATGGAATCAATTAACAAAGTCAATAACGCAACAGCAGTTTGGACGATGGGATAAAAGCCAGCAGCAAAATGCATTTAAGCAACATTTTGATGTAATTCGAAAACTGCTGAGTAGGGATGGTCAGATACGGATCCAAAAGGAACCGGATATCCGAAACTCGGAACCCCGGGGTTTCGGATATCCGGTCCAATGGATTCGTCCGATTTGGGTCGAAGATTCGAAGACCCAGAATTCAGATTTCGTTATTATGATGCATCTGAAATGGCGATGGTAAATTATGAAAGGCCCTGGCCAATACCTTCTCCATCCTCTGCCTACCTCATCCCGGCCCGAAAGAAAGGACAGAGAGAGAGAATTGAATTTTTGAATGTTATTTATGGCCTTTAGGCATCTAAGGCTCAGGCCGGGGTAGGGGAGGGGAAAGGATTCGGGAAGGTGTCGGCCAGGGCCTATGTTGAAAGTGCCACCCCGGTATTTGCCTTGTGTGAAACCTCAGTCAGGACGGTCGAACGCTAGGATCGAACTCACTCTCCCGAACCCTACGCCAACGCTCTACTACTGAGCTACGGCGGCTCGGTGAGAGAGCTTTGTCTCTCTCTTTCCCTTTTCTTCTCTTCCGGAGAGGGAGAGAGACAAAGAGAGAAAGAGAGAGAGGTCGGGATAAGGTAGGCAAAGCATGGGGAAGGTATTGGCCAGGGCTTCTAAAAAGCCAATTGATTTCAATGTATCTGAAACTCGAAAAATAAATTTTATTGAAATAGTTGTGTAGTTGATTGTTATTGTTTTTTGAAGTTAGTTGATAGGAACATTTTTTTAACAACTTCTATTTTTGTTTCTAAAATGCATGCTTTATATTTCAAAAGCAAATTACGTAATCTGGAAAAGGAGTTTTGTATTTTTATCTTGCTGCATGCTTAAAAGGGAAGAGAGGAGGACGTTTTTGTTCTCTCCTTCTAAGAGTGCAATGTTTATTACATAGTGACTTATAACCACGTCACAGAGCAAATGGTAGTCACGGATGGCGATGGGGAGGGCGGGGTTTGAAGAGACAAGCAGGTGCTGTCGACTGTTTGTTTTCCTTTTGTCACTCAAATATATGTATTAGTAACAGACTATTATAGGACTGGTTTCAATGGCACTACTTTTGCAATTCATGTATAACTCAGCACTTTTTCTCTCTTTCTATGATTCTGTTTTCCCTCTCTCTCCTATAATATTCCAAAATGAAGAGTAAATGAAAAAAAAAATAAGACTTATCGTTTGCTAGCCGAAAAAATCAGGAAAAGTCAGGAATTTCAAGATTAATCAGAAGAAGTAAGGAAAATTATTAAATATGAAGTCAAAAGTCAGGGAAAAGTACAAAACCTACCGTTGAATCAGGAAATTTACCCTCTGGGGCTCATATCCGTGTGAAGATGCCAGAACATCATTTTCACAAAGGTTTGGAATTTATCTCCAAGACAAGCAGGGAATTACCAGGCTCGATGATTTCTACGCTTCCCTTCTTTAAAAAAAACCCTCATCACTGTTGAAAGTGGTAAAGTCGAGTTTGATATTTTACCACGGAAATGCTACAGTTGAGGGTGGTTTCTCTATTAACAACTCTGCTCTCATTGAAATATAATGTGAACATACAATAATAGTACTGAGGAGAGTGCATGATGCTGTTATCAACTGCAAAGGAATCCATAGTATTGTCATCATAAGGAAAATGCTCATGCAGATCTGCTCAGAGGCCATATGAAGATTCTCTGAAAACACAGCGTAATGCTAAGAAAATAGAAGAGAAGATAAGCAACATAAGTTGTGAGAAAAATCTAGAACGGAGCAAGACGAACTTTCTCAGAAAATCAAACTTTTGTGGAAGTCGCAATATTAACATCTGTTTATATAGTTGAAACTTCTGTTTTCGTTCTGATGATATTGACTAATTATTGTAATAGTCTAAAATTCACTGCATATATTCATAGAATTTATTCAATATTCAGTGTTGTAGTTGTTAGCATTTTCTTTGGCTTGACTTAAATAACATGTTCATGACGGAAAAAGATGTAAATTTGGGTTATTTTAATCAGTACATTTGCAAAATATTTTAGTAAAAACTTTGTTCCGGTAATTTTATTGTAAAAGAAGTAATAAACTCATAAAATTTGCTACACAGGTGAGAGATGGGCAGCTATGGGGCTGGTAAAGGCTGCAAAAAAAAAAAAAAAAGTTAAAATTGGATAGTTTGAGATTCAGGAATGTTTTAAAAATCTGGTCAGGAAATGTCATGAAATTTAAGTTCAAAAACTTTTTGGGCACCCTGTATGAATTAGGAAACGCTACGACGTGTCATTGCCCCAGATATCCGAAACTCAGATCCGGATTGTGATTATACGTCAAGTTTTGGAGCGGGTCTATGCTTGGGCCCCGGCCTAACCCGGTGACCCGATTTAGGTCTCCTCACCCGGAGAACAAAGTAGAATATTTGATTATTTCCTTGCGTTTCAGCGGAGACCGAGATCGCAGGTATTACCCCAGAGCACGAAAATTACGAAACTGGAGCTCATTAATCTCAGACCGGGTTAATCGGGTCAAGTTTTAAACCGGTTCACGTATGTCCTGGTCAAGGCGGGTCACCAAAACTAACCTGTTTTCAACTCTGCCGTGCTACTTCCTCTATATAAGTTATTAGTATTATTATTATTATTATTATTTTTTAGAATTTCAGAGGAATTCAGTATTTCAATATTCCGATATTGTTAAAGGAATCGTTTTCGGCTAGTATTTTGTTTCTGAGACGCTAGATGGGATTAGCATCGACCACGGTCGCTCGCCTGGTGGGGATTCTCGTAACTTTTTATCTTCTCTGAAATAGTGTTTAGCGCCAAAACTGGTCAGTGTTGCTAAACTAATATAGGAAGAAGTATTTTGTAAGAAGACTCATAAATTACTACCAGATGTTCGGAAAAATGGAGGGGGATGCGATGACATTTTACGGCCGCGGGCCGTAGTTGTTTCGTCTCGTATTTTGACTCTTGAGCCGAAATCTATCTCTTGTCCACAAACTGTTAGCAATTTCTTTGGCTTTCACCCTGATGAGTGTGTGGTCAGAAAAGCGTACAAAATAAACAATTCAAATATTTTTTTACAATTCCTCGTTCATCGACAGTGAAGTCCCTAAGTGTTTGTTTGTTTGTGTGTGTTTTTCTTATTATTTTTAGGTAGATTTCGAAGAAAAATTTTCCTACCTATTGAAATCGGTACCATGTCTCTCTCTCTCTCTCTCTATATATATATATATATATATATATATTCCATGTATATATATTAACACGCTAGCGGCCACAACTTTGAAGATATTTGAACCAAATTTTATTATGTTACTTCTAGGCCTAATAGCTCAGGCAAGTTCGTTAATGAGAAAAATCGGCCCAAGGGGGTTGAAATTTTGAAAAAAATAATATATCAGCCCCTATGGAGTATATAGGGAAACTTTGTCTGCATAAATTATAGTACTCGCTAAGAAGTTTACGGTGACACCAACGATTCCGGGGTTGTAAGGTTACGAGAGGTTGTGCAAGTGAAAATTCGAAATTTTTAAAACCACGTTTTGTGGAGTATCGTTGAAAAGCTCTTGATGATTAATTTACAAATCAAAAACTAGTTTCTCGATAGTGCTCATATAACGCGAGATTTATATATATATATATATATATAAAAAAACTTCGAGATCTACATGAGCCTGTAGGCCTGCCGAAAGGAGTTTTTTTCACTCTTGCAAATGGTAAATAAGTCACGATTGGCAAAGATGGTCGAGGCAATCTATGATCATCTTTTGTTGTGTAATCTGGATATTGTCATATCGTCACCTCTCCATAATCCTATCCTAAAGAGAGAATTTCATATACTTTGTATTAGTTCGAGTCCCTGCTGAAGCATGGGTATGGATTTTGACTAGGTGCAACTGCTTGGCGAACGAATATAGATGGGCTGCTTACCAACCCGCATTAGCTGACATGCGTGGTGAGTCAAATGTCTGCACCCTTCCTTTCTTTACACATGATGGTACAAGTAAGAAAACAGCCTCGGCGCACCTTATTGCCCGAGGACGGAATGCAGCTGGCAACGGCAGCGGTCAGTCCTGCAGGAAGTCAGAAGGTCAAAATGCCCGGGTTTGGACTGTAGACTGCCAGGACACCGACACGGCAACTCAAACGGACCTATACGTGGCGACTCTCAACTGTCAGTCACTTGCAGGAGAGCACAAATTAGAAGAACTGCAGAATGAACTCAAGAGGATAAAATGGGACATCATAGGACTATCAGAAGTGTGGCGGAAGAATGAAGAACAGTTGGAACTACCGTCGGGGCACACGTTCTACTTTAATGGAACAGAAAATGGCAAACCAACAGGCCATTTTAATAAAGACCTGAAGTCACGGATCACTGAAATTGAAGGAATTTCAGATAGAGTCGCACGGGTAGTAATAAAGATAAACAAAAGATACAGTATGGAAATTATACAAGTGTATGCTCCAACAACCTCACATCTGGAGGAGCAAATCGAAGACCTATACGAGGATAAACAGAAGATTTTGGTTAGTAGCAAATCGCATTACAAAATTGTAATGGGAGACTTCAATGCGAAAGTAGGAACCAAGCAGAGCAGTGACACGAAAGTGGGAAACTTTGGATTTGGCAAAAGAAACAAGAGAGGAAAGAAGTTAGTGGAATTCTCAGAATCCAACAGATTGTTCATTTCAAATACATTTTTCAAGAAAGCGCCCCAGAGGAAGTGAACATGGAAAGGCCCAAATGGGACCAAAAACGAAATAGACTACGTTCTATCAAACAACAGGGAAATTCTACAAGACGTGTCTGTTCTGAACAGTTTCAAAGTCGAGTGATCATAGGATGGTGAGATGTAAGCTGAAACTAAATACTAGACTTGAGAGAAAGAAGCTTATAAGAAGAAAACCGCCACTTTTAGATCTGGAAAATCTAGGGAAAAACAGAGACATTCGAGATAGAACTAAGAAACAGATTTAGCGCCTTGGAAGAGTTAGAGAATGAAGAAGACATCAAAAGTAGAAATAAAATATTGACTGAAATAATAAGACAGCCAAGGAAATAGCAGGCACCAGAAAGAAAAGAGAGAGCCAAATCTCAGAAGAAACTAAACTATTGATGAAGAAAAGAAGGGAAATAAATGAAGAGGAAAATTACATAAAAAGGATTGAATACATAGAACTAAATAAAACCGTAAGGAAGAAAATAAGAGACGATGTACGAAGATATAACGAAAATCTTTTTAGAAATACAATCGAGGAGGACAAAAGCCTGAAGAAAACCAAACAGCAGCTCATGATAGGGAAAAAGCAAATAATTGCAGTTAAGAGACCAGACGGAACCGTAACACGAAATAAGGAAGAAATTATAAAAATATTTGAAAATTTCTTCAGAGAATTGTACTACTCCGAAGAATAGCTATTAAATGTTACAGTCAGATGACGTCACGCGCTCTCAACCAATGCAGGACTAAAGGCTTGACGCCATATCCGGTTGGCAACCATAGCAGCGGCGGGGATCAAGTCTAAACAACAGTGAAGAGTCAAGTAAGTCTGATGGTAGGAACGTAGACAGTAAGTTGTGGAAGTAATGGCTGTTAATTTCTTTTTCTTTTTCTGGTTTTCATCCTTTGGAAACATGAAAAAGAGACACGTCTCTCTCTCATTGTAATGTCTGCAATCTGGTACGAAGCACATACCCATGATGAATTATTATTATCGAAGAAACTACATAAACCAACCATTGTTCACTGTTGTTTAGACTTGAACATGGCGGGTTACCATGCCAACCAACTGGATCTGACGGAAAACTTTTATGGTCTATTCCAGCAAAGCAGCGAACTGGACCTATCTTTTTCCACTTATCCACTAACCTTGCTGCAGAACGTTCCTGCTTCAAACCTCACAGCAGCTGCTGGGATACTGTTGAAAAATTAATATTGTATATCACGATGAAAGCAACAGACAAGATGCAACTAATGCCTTGTTTAGATTACTAACATTTTACGATGGTAAGATTTACAGGTAAAACTAACTTGCGTTCAGACTACCGAACTCAACTTTGTTATCGTGCTTGTTCTACCTTTGTCTGTAAAGAAACAGGAAGAGGTTTACGTAGAGTGAAGAATCTGCTTGCTACACGGGAGAGGATTAAATTATAAAAAACGAACACAAATGAATTGATTGTAGCCTCACATTTTGTAGATTAGTTCTGCCATCATTCTTTTATACTTTAAAAGTGATACGAATCACTATGATAGTATAAAGGGAACCAAGAAAGTTTTGTCGCTTTATTTGGAGGTCTGTGTTCAATTGGCCCTCACACCGTGAGTTGAATGCGAATGGAGATCAGGCGAAGGTCAGTTGTTGGTGTGGGTATAGCCAACATACTACCTGGTTGTGGCAGTTCAGTTACACCGTGAACGTGCGGAACAGAGTGAACATGGGACCTCCACAGAGCGTCATAAGGGCGTGTATGCTGTACGAGTTCAAACTGGGGCCAAATGCAGCTGCAGTGGGGCGGAAGATATGTCAGACCTTTGGTGAGGGTGTCGTGACTACGCGGACAGTACAGCGGTGGTTTATCAAGTTTAAGGACGGTGACGAAACAGTCGAAGACGCACCACGTGCAGGAAGATCAACACAGGTACCGAATAAAGATCATCAAGCAGCAATTGAGGCGAACAGTGGCCAGACATGTGAGGAACTGGGACTACAATTCAGTGTGAGTAGAGAAACCATTCGGCAGCACCTCCATCAACTTGGAAAGCATTACAAGTTGGGTCGATGGGTCCCACATGATTTGACTTCGGGCCAGAAGGCAACGCGAGCAGACACCGGTTTCTTTGCTGTCTCGTCTGAGAAAGGAACCATTTCTGGACAGGGTGTTGACATGTGATGAGAAGTGGGTCCTGTACGAAGCTCCACGGCGCCGTCATCATTGGCTAGCATCCTATGAACCGGTTCCAAAACAGCCGAAACCAGCACTGCACCAGAAGAAGGTCCTCATGTGTGTTTGGTGGACTGCTCGCGGCATCGTGCATCGGGAACTGCTACCAGCTGGTCAGAGCATCAATGCAACTGTGTACTGTCAGCAGTTGAGCCGTGTTCAAGAAAAACTTAAAACTCTGGAATCAGCACTTCTGAATCGCAAAGGGGTCCTCCTGTTACAGGAAAACGCTAAGCCCCACGTGGCTAGGATGACCCGGGACACCATTCTACAGCTTGGATGGGAAACACTATTCCATTCGCCATACTCCCTTTACATTACACCGTCCGATTTTCACCTGTTCCATTCCTTGGACAATCACCTTAGAGGACGCCAGTTCAAATCCCTAGTAGAGGTGCAAAATGTACTTGATACCTTCTTCGCTTCACGGCCCACCAAGTTCTACCGCGATGGAATCCATGGCCTTCCAGAACGTTGGCAGAAGGTCGTCGATGCTGATGGGGACTATTTCTGATCTTCCAGGTACGTCTTAGGTGACATATCGATGTTCGAAGGCGGTGGATAAAAAGCGACGGAACTTTCTTGTTTACCTTTATATATATTTCGATAAAGAAAGTTATCGCCAACCCCTCTTTTCCCTGTGGTGGTGTTACCCCCAAATTCTCGACAACATCCCCCAACTTTAATTTTTATGTCGTTAGAATTCTATAGGAACCGTGCAAAATCCACTTACAGACTCCCAATTTTGACTTTACATCCCCAAACTGAAAATCCTGGCGGAATTCCTGCACCAAGCCCTTCTGTTGCTAGTAAAGGTAAAGCTTCACAAAATGGGATTTTCAGATTCCTAAATGGTTTTAATAACTACGTTGTTGATCGGAATCGGTTGATTAGATTTGGAAATGTTCTTCAGGGTGTTAATCACACATGTTCCTTATTTGTTTACCATTCAGTTTAGAAAACAATCCAAAGTTTCTAATTTATACTGTTACAAAATTTCAACGTAGCAACAAAAATGAATAAAAATAATAAACAATAATTATTTAAATAAAAATACTGAAAACCGGTCTTGTTATTAGAAAATGTTCAGGAGACAAGCCCAGACTGAATTTAAACATTGATTGTCAATTGATTTAACTGGAAGCTTCAGAAGTACATTTATTGTAATATTATATAACCCCAAGCTCTGGCAATCAAAGATGCCTTATTTTCAATTTACACAGCAAAAATTGTTGTGTCAATGCAACACTAGACCACAACTTTGTTGTGTTAAATAAGCACCGTTTGTTGTGTGATAAAAATCATTCTTCTGTTCAGGGTTCTAATCAGTGATGTAATAAAGGGTATACGTATATCCGCCTCAATTTTTAGGCATCACCGTATACCCACCTAAAATTTATAAAATACGCAGGTGTATGTGATAGTGAGCGGAAGTTTTCGTTACAACGAACGAAGCGTATACCCATCTAAAAATTTAGCATTACATCCCTGGTTATAATAAACACGTTTTTCCCATTCCAATGTTAACTGCGAATCATTCCAATTTGTACAATGCTGTGTGGCCCCAAAACCGTATCTTCATAACTGTAATAAATGCGACACCTGACGTGGAACATTAATACTAATATTTTATCTTATTCTTTAACGTTTTACACTGTTCTTTCATTATATTTAAAACGAATGTGTCAAAATCTCAGAAGGAAATAGCAACAACATTGCAACAGAGTGCAAATTGATATATTAATAAAACAATTAAGACCACTTAATCACAGATAGAAAGAACTTCCCAGATCTTACAACACAAAAACAGCTGCCTTAGTTTTTAAAACTCCAACACTTCCCGTTCCCCGAAAACAGGAAAACTTCACCCCTCTTGTGACGTTAGGAACACACGCTTCCGCGGAAAACCAAGAAAGGGCAGTTTTGAAAGGACCTTCGGCAAAACACACCTAAGAAAAAAGGGGTAGGGTGCTGTTTGCCGCGACCTAGAAGAGAAAGTGGGCAAGCTAAGTGGGACGGAACTTGCAACTAATCATTTGGTTGGCAACCCTTAGATGAGGGAAGAGTAGTATTATTTCTATGGACGTAGTTGTGGAAAAAATACCATTTTCGGAATGTTGTCAGCACACTACAGGTTCTACGAGGAGAGTATGAAAGACAATTACAGCGTACGTAACTTTTTCATGAACGCTGTGAAGTACGTACAGCTAAGGTTGTAGATAATGGTTCTAAATGAAAGACAAATTATCGGTTGAGTTCCATTAGAAAGAAAAATATAAAAAAAACATTAAGATCTTTCACAGAAAGAACAGCTAAAAACACGGTTCAGTTTCTTGTATACAAATAAAAGAAATTTCGAGCGCGCGTATTTAAATATAATAAAATTATATTACGTAATCGGGAAGGTTCCAGGTATTGTAAAGTATTGATGATAGTAGTATAATATTAAAGGAAAAGTATGCTCTACTTTCATGTTAATTCTATGCTCCATAATGCATAACTGCAGGAAGGTAATTTGCATGATTAATTGCTAATTAATTTATAATTAATCGGTGTTTATTTTACAAAAACATTGACAATCAAACAAACATTGTCTCATTTGATATTTGAAACAAAATCCAATAACATTTGTATGAAATTAGCAGAAAATAAAAAATCTCAAATGCCCCCTTAAAGTATATCGATACTGTTCGGTACTCCCCCAGCATGCCAGGACGTACGCCCGACTTTGGCATTTGGTCGCCGAAGCTCGGTCGACGTCGGGTATTGAAAAATCCCGAATAGAAGCCGACTTCGGCAGGCGGGTTACGCCTCTATGCCGACCCCGACGGCGACTCGGAAAACGGCCCGACGACCGATCTCCACTTATGGACCGTGCCGACCACGCACATATCCAGAATTTGGTTTTAGGAGGAGTCCAAGGGCTTCTGGGGGGCGGTCTAAGGTGTGTCTGGGCATGAAATGTAGTATGTATTATTAGCCTATAGTTATACGATTTTTTCCATGAAACTGTGAGTTTGGGGAGTCCGGACTGCCCGAACTCACCCCCAAATACGTCCCTGGCGCCGACCATTCCCCGACTACTAGTGGGTCGGACCGCCGTCGGGTCGGCATTTTTCTTGCTGGGTCGGTATATCGATATTTTTGACAGCCCTATTTCATCATCTATCTGGCCAGCACCGGGAATCGAACCCAGGTCTTCCCGAGATAAGGTGTGCACTCTACCAACTGCTGCACATTCATAGAACCTTTTTTTAATTGATTTCTGGACGAGAGATTCTATATTACTCACAAGAGATAAAATTTTAACAAAACGTGTACTTTTGGTGAAAGTAAGATTTTACTTTATTAAGGTTCGCAACGTAGTTTCTTTTCCAATGTTTAATATGATATTAGAGGCACGTAGCCAGCTGGGTTATTAAAATATTTTGGTTCAGATAAGGAACAAAGGGTCACATATTTTGAAACAAACTATGTATTCAATACGGCAAGGTTATCTGGAAATAAAAGGTATCATATAAAACAACCTATATAACGAAGGATAGGATCATCTTATACTCTTACAGGATGTTGCTCGTACATTTGATATAGAAATAGAGTACCCACTGCTAAACAGTTATTGCTAAAAAAGAAAATGATAGGAGTAGCTATACTAACGAAGTTATTGTGAGCACACAGCACAGTGATATCGTGCCGAAGAATACAGCAGAACCTCGATACATCGAACCTCAAGGGAAACGAGAAAACTTCGAATTATCGAGGTTTATTAATATAAACCTCTATATATCGAAGCAACTTCGACCAATCAAAGATTCGATATATATAAAGGTGCGATGCCAAGCCAAGCAAGTATGAAAACTCGAAATATCGAGGTTTTCAAGGAATTCGATATAGAGAGGTTTCACTGTATTAATATTCATACAATTGAAACAAATATTGATTTAACATGTATATAAGATGACGGACACTCGTACATTCTTGAAATTCACTTAGGCTTGGATGGTATTAACAAGGGAAATGTTTCGGTTCAAACAGGAATTTTTTGACCAGACTTCGTATATACATTCGTATCCCAATGCTGATAATGCCTGCCAAGTAATTCGACCATGTAAGGCTGCGTTTGTCCGCTAGAGGGCATTCAAGGTTTGTAGCAAGGGAAAGACAACTCGGGCAACCACTGCAACGACTCCCGAAGTTTCGGTTCGAACAGGCATGTATTATTCAAATTATACATTTGAATATATTTAGACAGTGCCGACAAAAGTTGCAAAGGCAGTTTACCATGTAAAAAGTACGTCTTCACAAACATAAGTGACGGTTTTCTACAAAGTGATTAAACCAGAAGGGTTAATCGCAATTGTCACACAGGGCAAAAGATTCATCAGGACAAACTTCAAATACAAAAGCACATTCTATGTACGCGATGTCAAATACCGTATACGGTACCCGTAGCTGTCAGTAATTTCAACAGTGTACTGAAGTGCCATTGAAGTATATAATTTGACTAACGATTACCTGTTCGAACCGGAACTTCGGGAGCCGATGCAGCAGGTTGCCCGGACTGTCTTTCTCTTGCTCCAAACCTTTAACGAGGACCCTCTAGAGGACAAACGCAGCCCTACACGGTCGAATTACTTGGCAGGCATTATCAGCATTGGGATACGAATATATGTACGGAGTCTTGTCAAATAATCCTGTTCGAACCGAAACACTTCCTTTGTAAGTAATGAAGAGAGACACACTAATATGGTTACTGGTTCTATTTGATGGGACGGAGAGAGACTTCGCTAATCGGTTTGGAGGCTAGGTTACAGAGCCAACCTCGACTGTAAAGTGCATGGAAAGAACAGAACAAGGGGGTGGCGGGGGATTGAGTTGTCGGTGGCGTGGAATTTATATGGAACTTTCTGTGTGGTTTTGATGTGAACTAATTTAAAGAAGACAATCAAGGTGGTTTATTATAAACAGAAGTGGCGAACGGGCAGTTTTCCATTGAAATCTCAACATCAAGGAAGGTGTCCGACCTAAGAATTAAGATTATGTGTAAATGGTTGGGATGTTCGAGGAGCGAGATTAGGGAGAATTCCCCGCAATTCCAAAAGGGAAAAATATCTGTGGTGTCGAAGACTACAATAATGGTGGAACATTTATTAGCTGGAAGGATAATAATTTCTGTGTTATTCCGGAGAAAATGAGCTAGGAGTTGCCAGCGATTTAAGATGTGATTCTAGGAGACAGAAAGGGGGCAGACGGCAATGCTATTGGTGACGGAGGCAATACCTGAAGTACAGCGGACCAATATTACATATACATATAAATCACAGCCATATTCAATCCACTAGTGGATGAGGCCTCCCCGAAGGGAGGAGTTG
>JAGDQP010053899.1:0-13450 GCA_022664845.1 Lepisma saccharinum
GAAGAATGGGATATATTGGAACTGATGTGTTGAAAAGTAAACCGAATGATGAACTAATCAGAAATTATGGTAGTCTATTGTATTTGAATTGAGATGTGCGGCTCTTGGAATGGGGGAAATAGAGAGAAAATATTAGATTTCAAGTTAAAATAGTGGTAGTTTAGAGACAGAGAAAGTTTGACAAAAGTGCTACAACGGGGAAGACGGTCACTGCAAAGGATCAGAAATTATAACAGACTTAGCTGTCTCATTTTTGCTCTTAAGCATTGAATGAAGTCTCTCTTATTTAGAAGCAATGTAATGGAAGAAACACACAGAAATTAGACTAAGACAGATCAGAGAAAGAAGATAAAGATAAATGATAGATAGATATGATAAAATAGTTTTTGCGTGTAATTTTGCAAAGTATTTTGCTACTCCAATAATTGAATACCAAATTCTGAAGTTAAACTTTATTATTACACAGATTTTTGCCAAAACAATCAAAATAAATCCCGAAAGTCGTTTTAAGAAATTTTCAGTTTAGCTTTCGGCGGTAACCAAGTTATCGCGAAGGGTATTTCATTAGTTCAGCCCAATTTGAGAATCTTTTAATTAAAATTTGATTATTCTAGAAATTGTATATTTATCCTTTTCTTCGCACTTAATGCACAAAGTGTTTAATGAAGTTGGATACGCAATTAAAATATTGATACGGGAAATATCGCAGTGAAAATAGTACAGAGAAGATGGTAGATAACAAAGCTATTACTGCAAAGAATAATTTAGGAGTTTGGAAGGAAAGAACTGCACGTGTCATTGAAAAACAAGTTCGATTTTGTCTTTTAGTTATAACAAGAAATACACGTGGCACAAAATCTTAGTATGTCTTTGCGCGAAATATAAATAGTTTGTGTTAATATAAAGTACGTATAGGAGAAGGCTGGATAGGCAATATAATAGTCTAGATGAAAATGCAATAGAAATGAAAGAATATGTACTTACGTACTTATTTTGACAAAAATCACATACACAGTATCACACACAACGCTATATAAAGTCACTTTAATTTTCGGCTTCAGTCGTGATCACTAGTAGACAACACAGAAGTTCACTTTTAACGCACATTCAAAATTTAAAGGAATAGAAAAAGAACATGGCGGACGACCACATCAAAAACAATTCCGTTTTTCTTGTCTACTAGTGATCACAACTGAAGCCGAAAATTAAAGTGGCTTTATATAGTGTTGTGTGTGATTTTTGTCAAAATATTACGTAAGTACGGATGCTTTCATTTCTATTACAATTTCGCTTATAATATATTGTGTTACCTACATTTCTGTCGATTATACAATTTAACTTGCGTAAAAGACCTGCGTTTTATTGAATTGTGGGTCTTGTATATAGTAAATGAAGATTGTATATTTACTCTAGTTCCATATTTGTTGAATTTCATCGTTTAACACTTTCGTTCAACGTGTTCGTTTTTTATAAATTTAAGACTCAAAATATAGAAACGTCGATGAGGAAAAGAACTCAAGTATTTTCTAAATGCAGGTTAGTAGGACTGACTGACATCAAGTCCTTCGCTCGTATTGTTCGCTTTTGTATTCTGTGACCTAAGTTAAATAATATTAGGTTCCCCAAATAAATATTTATAGGCCATGATAGGCTAAAATGAGAGTAACTAGCAACATCATTAGTGATTTGAAGCACTCACATTTCGTGTCGAGTGCTCAAGCAAAATTGAATTTACATTACTCATAATTCGAAAACTACCATATTGTCTCATGGTCACTAACAGCAGCATAAAGTAACGTAATCTTAAAAATTAATTATACAAATAAAAATTAAAAATAAAATAAATCTATTTTATCATCTAAACCAGGGTCTCCAACCTCTTCTGTCAACGGGCCAAATTGGCTAAGCATGAAGACAGCTAGGGTCGTATTGTAAACTATAAACTTCAAAGTATTATGGTAATTATTTTAAGAGTTGTATTACTTATTAGTAACAAGAAATTTAATGTAAACTATTCGGAGTATGTCTGTCCTAGTCCTAAATTACTTCTTGTGCTTGTCATTACTTTCTTTTAGATCGAATGTTGAATACATTAACTGTAATTCTGGATTTGTTTCAGGGCCAGTCAAAATAAAAACGCGGGCCGTAGGTTGGAGACCCCGGGCTAAACTAATTGAACAACTGATTGGAAATTAAAACACTGCAGGGAAAAAAAATGTTTAGAACACAAACTGCTCTAGGCATTAGCTGAATTAAAACCTCATTATTAGCTGTGAATTTGGTCTAAGCATTTCTAACTAAACTACACATTAGTTAGTAAGTTATTAACGATTAAATATGCCTGTTTAATTTTTTAATGTTATACTTTTCCTACACAGTTGTTTGATCTTTCCTATGTCTGCAGATAAATGAACTACGAATAAAGGAATAAAAAAAATATATCGAAAAAGAAACAAAAGTTAAATAATTGAATGAGTTGGAAACCTGTGTTAAAGGGAAAGAGAACCATTTACTCAGTCAAAGGAATTTATACACACTTAAATAAATGCAAGAAGTAACTCAAACTTACGTCGGTTAGTCGTTGCATTGTCTCCTGCGTTGGGCTACTTCCATTGAAATAGAACGACTTGATTTGTTGTGTGACTTCATCGTCATCCAAAGAGCTGTCCATGTAATGAAAGGAAGGAGGGGCCACTTTCTCAAACCGTTCTTTTACGTCTTCCGTCATGTCTTGGTCCAACAGAATAGCTGGAAGATACGTCGAGAATAGTTCTCTCATGACACAGACAATCTATTCTCATTTTCACATTCAAAACATTAAATTTGCTTCTAGAATTTGTGCTATAAAGTTCCATAAGACTTTAAATGTTAATATCTTACAATTAAACAAACAATCTTCCGTATTGAGCTAGTAACATTCTCACGAAGAAGGTAAGGCACTTGCATATATAATTTTTACCTAAAAGAGAAGCACCAATTCGTATCAATAAACCTGAACTGTAAAATGCATTTATTGCTAATTTGTAAACTTGCTCGTTGAACTAAAAATAGAAAAATTAATCTAGAATTAAAAGATGGCAAGCAAGACAGCAAATGGTATCTGTAGAAATGAATTAAGCAACTGAAAGCAAGGTGTTTAATACTTCGACAAGACTTCTACACTTAATATAATGAATTGAGAAGTACACATAAGAAACATATCAGAAAGTGATGGAGTAACGGATCAAAAAAATATGAATATATACTGTAATTAAGTCACAAGTGCTGACCGAAATGTGGTGATAGAAAGGTGGTAAAAGAAATGAGCAAAGGAGAATAAACCTATGTTTTTTTATCACCTTTTCTCACCGGAGAGCTCTTCTTTTTTTTAAAGGGGGGAGAATGTTAAGAGGATGTAGCGTTATCAGAGTATTACTAAATTATGTATGGGCAACACTGTTATTACTTCTTTACGTTTAGTTCTTGTTTTGTGAGCGGTTGCTATAAACAGCCTAAAACATAGTACTAGGCTTCGAATCGTCAATATACTTCATCTTTACAGCAAAACATGGAGCATAGTTGATCCTTGTTTATTCAATAAAAAATACTATCAAATGTGATTTTGTGTTATTGTAAATTTGCTAAGCGAAAGTTCGGTCAGACTACAAATGGATGTTACCTGTTTTGTTCATGAATTCAACTTTAAACAAAATTTAAACTTAGCAAATTTAGATATACTTTGTCTACTATTGGTATTTCAAGATATTTTATATCGTAAATCAATTACTATTGAAATAAACTTGGTTGTCATGCTTTATTGACATTGTTCGCTTCTCTCATCAACACTAAGCAAATTCTATCAAATATTACGTACACATTGTATATAATTAATGTACACTCATCTGATGTATTTCATGTCCCCAAATTACCTTATTTGTTTGAAAGTACATATTTACAGTACCTTTGTCTGACAATATTACCATACCATTTCGGTGTGCAAGAATAGTCTTTCGGCTTTAATGTTCTTCATAGCAACCTAGTTTTATCCTTGAAGAGTTCGAATAAAAATCTACCGTGTCCATTCATTGTCATAACTATTTTCATAGTCAATTCTATAATTTTTAAGTCTTTCAAGGACTGTTTAATTATATACTTTACCTCTATCTGGTGACTGTATCTTATATTGGTCCGATTGACCTTCAAATTCATTCATTGGTGATTTAAATTTTCGCTCGAATTCAATAGTTCCTAATGCATTTCTCCATGTTAGAATGGTTTTTACTTGAGAAGAAATTTCCGAGATCTGGTTGGATTGAGTTTCTCGTACCAGTTCCGTTGAGGTAATAGGATTTTTTTTATATACATCTAGTTGAAAGGCTGACATCTGTTCCTCAAGGATATTTACCTTTTCTTGGAAACCTATTTCCAATAAATCAATCTTCTTTTCTAAACGTTTTTGATTATCATCAAGTTTAATAATCAGTTCTGCTTGCTGATGTTGAATTTTATTCTTTATTTCATCTGTTGTTTCATTTCGAATAGATTGCATTTCGTTTTTCATTTTCTCACATATTTCATCATTTTTTCCTTCTAATGATTTGATTACTTTTAACAGTGTCTCTAACATTTTATTAGATTCAGTTGTTTTATCCTCGTCTTAATTCTCATGTAGATAGTCATGTCTGGCTTGAATACTAGTTCCAGTTTCAGTAGTCATTTTTATACGAAAACCCTTTTAAGTTCTGTTTTCTTTTTATAAACACTCACACTTTTCGTTTTTCACTGCCGCAAAGTTGGGCGCCATAAAGTTGGAGCATCCTTTTGCTCATCTCAGGAATTTAGGTATCTTCTGGGTCTTTTGAGTGATGACAAGTGATTTACCATGCATAATATACGATTCCGGGAGTAGTGCCCCAAGTTCCACCTAGCGAAGGTGTCGGTCGTGCTAGCATACTCTTAAGAAATAACTTATCAAAGCTAATTGATTTACAAAATAAAAGACTGGGAGGAAAAGAATGCCTATTTTTTATTTAGGTTCGTGGAGTATCGGACTCCAGAACTGCCCACAGTAGAACCACTAAATCAGTATAACATTATGATTTAATTCGATCCAATTTGACAAAAACCAAGTATAAGCTCTTACGTACATTAGCAGTATAACTAATAACGACAGGCTAATAAAGAATGTTAATAAGCAAGACATAAATAAACAGAATCATAAAGAACATTAGTTACAAATGAAATATAAAATAAGAATTATTATCGAAAAGAAACGAAATGATTTTCTTCAGAAATAAAAAAGTTGTTCACTTCGCATATTAGTGTATTTCGGTGCTACCATCTGTTGACCACAAATTCAAACTTTTCTGCAATAGTCTTCCTATATATAGATATGTTGAATGTTATATACATATATAGTAATAAATACTTAAATCATTTCCATCACTTGAACTAGTTAATTAACATATAAACAATTGAATAATAATAATTCTTATATATAGGAAGCTGCCACACGAAATCAGTTGTAAATTCCACTGCTGACTTCTGTCGCTTACCAGCCACTCTGTAAAGGCCTTCGTGTTTTGTAGCCCCAACCATCCACGGAACGGAGTTGATCCTCCCTTCCTTCGTAAGAGTCACAGGATCCCCTGGCAGAAACGCCTCGGAAGAATCAGTGGTAGTTTCTACGGTGGGACCAAACGCACACATAGGATCCGTGGACCAATCCTACGAAAGAATAATACAGTTCAGGATTATCAGGAAGATTATTGTGTCTACGAGGACATTTCATCATCATGCATACCTTGGTGTAAAGTTCCAATGCCTTACATTTCATAACACTATATTAAGCCATAGCTTCATTTAATGGTTCTATATTTACACTAAGTGTTTTCTTGGTTGTTCTTTCATATTATTTGCTATGACTTGCTTTATACTTATTTTATCTTTGTATCGCTGTTGTGGTTTTCTATGATACATACAAAGGCTTGCAAATTGATAGTGAAACCTGCTGCATTTGATAGCATTGAATTCTCTTTCTTCTAGTCCTTGAATTTCCTATTACTATCGACTATTTCACGTGAAGTTGATAAACTCTATATTTCACATTGATTTCTTGTTACTTTCTTAGATTTGCACTGGAAACAAGTATCGGTAAAATGATTTCAAAGAAAGAGACCTCGAAAGTAATCCAACAACTTCCAAACCTGTTCATGTGATATTGCACTCGTTTTATTCGCGGCAAAATTAAATCGCGTTGGTGAAAGGGAAGAAGTATATAATGCATCTAACATTTACAATTAGCTAGGACAAAGCTGCAATATTCTCTGATATAAAACCCCAAAATCCCAAGAAATAGGGATTACACTACACCAAAGCTTCTAACGGACAATCATTACATTGGTTGCATCCAGATCAATCCATAAACAAGTCACTTTAAGAAATTATAGCTGTATGACTTGAACTTTAAAAGTCTGTAGACTTAGTGTACCTCAAAAATTTAGAACAGTCGAAAAAGAGAAAATCAAAGTCTTGAAAAGGTTTAACTCAACTAAAGTTAAGAGATGCTCAGGTCTTTCTGATGAAAGAAAATGCTGACAGTTACCCTAGATCTTTACCCTATTTGATAAATAATTTATATGAAGTTCTATGCTCTATTCCCCTTTTTACCATAAGTTTTTATTCTATATTAACCGTTGGTATAATTTCATTCTTGTTGTTATAGACAATGCCATCACTTGTTCGAATTCTTGTCTCTCCCTTTCATTCGTATATCTGCAAATGTATTCACGCACAACCACAAAATACATTTTAAAGCAAAAAGATCTTAAATGATCTGACCCTACTTCAAACGTGGTATAATTTCTGTACATCGATTTCAGTATATTAAATGATTACGAATAGGTTCAAAATATCTTCACGAAATGTTGCTAAAGCAATACTTACAAAGTGCTTTGGAAACGTTTCGATGATGTCGTATGCGTCTTTCGTTTGCAAACATTTCACAAGTTCTTGGGAAGGCGCTGAGGGACAGCCAACGAGGACTGCTTGCAGCTGGGCCCTCCATTTGGGACGCTTCATCATTCCCCAGGGACACAGAGCAGAACCACTCTGAGAGATGGCACGGTGGAAGAGGCCTGTTAAACACAAATAACCACATTTTCTCATTTGTAAATCCAAACAAAAAAAGTTAAATGCAAATGCAGTGAGAAAAAATACACAATAATGAAAGATAACGTATAAAAATGCTATATAAAGAATGGTGTTGTTAACATAAATGGTATGGCAATGAGTTTAGTATGTTTTCCTCCAATGTGTTGGCCTATTTAAAGCATTAAACCTATTGACACATACTTGTCACTACGACACCATTGTCTTCAAGTACCTTTTGCGTTAAATACTATATTCTTCACGCGCCAGGTTTCAAAACTTGGATGTATAGATTAGAATTACAAATAAATTCAGAATTACATTAACAATATGTAAAATAATAATAAAGACAAATGAAAAATGTATTTATGTAAGAATGATCTTTTTTGTACGTTAATACAATATTAATGTTAGCTTTTATGTATTGTTGTCATATTATACAACTGGTTACGTAGGCACTTTTGGGGTTAACATGTATATTCAAATTTAAACATTTTTACTCAAACGTGTTATTTATATTAGAAACACGATAAATATTTCTTTTAAATTATACGAACAGACATTATTTTTTCAAATGTAAATGCATAAATAAGAAGTGTCATCAATTTCATACAAGAACAAATCTAGGAAAATTAGATATTATCAACATTGTGTTGCATACTGGGACATGAATGCATAACGATTCTAATAAAGAAATGTATGTTTATGTACTTAAGAAACTGCTAAGAATTTTCTGACCATAATTGCGTCCAGATCAACTTAATGTTTATACCATCCAACAATATAATTCATATGTCAAGAATGATAAAATTAGTAGAGTAACAAGTGTGAGGTGATCTTTTAATCAAAACATGCAACAATATGTTGTGTAATCAACGTAACGCAAACGTCGTATTAAATTTATGAGATTGATGAAACTGTAAAACACTGAATTTAAAAACGTTTTTAAGACGTTGTGGAATGACAGGTTTAACATCACGCATTTCAGAGTACAGAAGCTATTAATTACCGTTACACTCTTTTATCTCGGCCTTTGAATGGGGAGAGAATAACACAATACAAGAAATCCATTATAAAATTAATATCGAAGCAATGATCAAGATACAGAAATTTGGAACCAGTTTGACAAGTATATAAAAACATTGCCTTTTATTTCATTATTAAGTTAATGATGTGGAAATGAATGAATAGTTCCCAATGCATTCAATTAACACGTAAGGAATAAAAGTGGCTCACCTGTTGAGAGAGGGGAAAGTAAATGTAAATGTACACTAGCACCACCTGCGCTCTGTCCAAAAATAGTGACACTTTTGGGGTCTCCACCGAGGCCTTCAATGTTCTCCTGCACCCAGCGAAGAGCCATTACTTGGTCCTTCATCCCATAATTACCTGGAGACTCCGCGTCCTGGGTACTCAAGAAACCTTCGAATAGAAAAAGAATCAACCATTATCACTGTTTTCAAGTCAAAATCACTCTCTTTTTTATGACACTTTTAACCTAAAAATTTATATCCTTGAGGAAAATCACCTGTAGCGACAAATCTAGCCATAAACGTGACTTTATGCCGACCCGACACAACGATAAACTACCGTATGAAAGCTTTAAGCAAATATACAAAACAAAATTCGGTAAAATCGTTGCAAATAGAATCTAAAAAGTTTGTTTCTTGACAGAAAGTTTTCATTCTTTCGTATTGGAAAGTTTGGATTGAAATTTGTTTTTTTGTTTAATTTTCTTAATCTGCAATTATCTTCTTGTTCCTTTGTCTCTCTTCTTTACTTCAACTATTCATCCTTCAATACAAAATTTATGGGTCAAAAATATCGTTTCTTCTTCATTATCACCAGAATTCGTTCTCTAACCTGCTTTTGCTAGTATTTTCATTATGAAACTTTCAGTTGCATGTGGGAAGTGTTAATAGAACATCTAAATTGATATTCTTACTGTTTCGTTGTTTTTTTTTATAATAAAGTGTAGTGTATAAGCCTTGTCGACGTATTTTAATTTTACATAGATTTTGAATGCATCTAACGTTAACACCCTTTCTGCAATTTTCTTTCATCATTCTTTCGTGGTGAACATATTTCTGCTCCCACCAAATATATTTTCAATTTTTTGTTCATCCAATCAGTTGAAAGATTCGTGTTCCAAAGATTTATCTTTATGAATACTTCTTTCGCGATACTTAATCTTACCGTTTGACATGCCATAACTTGATTCATAATTCTTTGCAAGTGCTTGCAATTGGATGTTTGTTGTATTTCCTCCTCTCCGAATGCATGGTGTTATTTCTAGAAGGAAAGGGTAGG
This sequence comes from Lepisma saccharinum, assembly GCA_022664845.1. Taxonomy (NCBI): domain Eukaryota; kingdom Metazoa; phylum Arthropoda; class Insecta; order Zygentoma; family Lepismatidae; genus Lepisma; species Lepisma saccharinum. The sequence continues at coordinate 9,439 of JAGDQP010053899.1, forward strand.
AAATTCCCTTCACTTATCTTCTCGTAGAAAAACTGATTCTTTTACATATAAAATAAATTTTCTACGTTGCTGATACCAATTGATGTACTGAATACATTTTTAATTGATGTAGCTGGAAATAGTGCTGGTATTTATTTTTAGTCTACACATTGTTAGTCGTAATATGCACTGAACTTGTTTCGAAGCAGCTTCCTCCTACCTATCTCAGTACTTCAATTTATCCCTCCCTCTCTTTCAGTGACAAATAACATACTGCCTAAAGTTATGGTAATTTCAGAGAGAAATCAAAATTTGGTTTGTGTTCGAAACTCTCGGGCCTAGTAACATGATAAACTGAAGGTGTTCTTTGATTCTATCAATATTGGACATTCTCTTTAAAAAGGGACTCTTCGAAATGTATAATTTTTATTTAGTCACCTTTTCTTTCAAGGAGTTATTTTTTTTCTTTCTGAAAGATTACATGGTAGTGAAAATGCGAAAACGACTGTACATAAACTGTGAGTAAATCATTGCTTTAAATTTTACGAATTTGTCGAATTATATTTTCATTTCTATTTGGCATATTTTGCTATTCTCTCCATTACAATTATTTACGCTTTACTACAACAATATTGAAGATTTTCTTACAAATTAAAATATCGTATATTTAAATTCTTGCCAATCGACGTGCATGATTATACAATAAAATTTTACACATTCCTCTGGCTATGCCAGTGATCATACAATGGTAATAGAAACCGCAACACATCTAAATCTTCTACAAAATTTCAAATACATCGTATGAGTAAGTTCTAAGGATTCATATGTAGTCATTAACTACAACACAGAGTTGAAATTTTTCTGTTCAGTCAAATACAGAATTAACCAGTGTAGGTGAGGGAGTTCCCCGTCTCTACAAACATTTTTCCTCACTGTTTTCTGGTCCATGCTCTTGCCTGTGGTATTAATAAGACTAAAATATGGCGTACAATATCTCAATAGTTCTTCCCCTTTTCTGGAAATTCGACAAAATTGAATATTGCAATGAAGAATTTTCAAGATATTGCAATAAAACTTGTAAGATACCTTATTTATCCCGTCTTTTATTTCACAAGTAAAACACAATTTCACTACAAACAATAATTCGAATCATTCCTGTTTCATAAAGTTGATAGGTAACTTTTCCAGTCTCCTTTTACCTCTTCCTGTATACGCTCACATTTGTTATTAATTGATGAATAAGTAATGGCTAAAATTAACAACTTCCTCCAAATCGTCAGTTCAATCCTCACTGAGATCCCCCTCCAAAATCTTAGCATTGGGTACAGAAAGAAAACGCCGTACACCCTAACATGAAAGTGTACCGAGAACAAGTTAGGTAAATATGCGAACGAAGAAAAGATTGTATTGTTTTACCTAGAGGTCCTACTCGATAGTTGACAGTGACGAGTACAATGTCTTCGTCCATGAGATAGCTAGGACCATAGAAGGTACTTCCGCTGTGGCCGCGAAACCAGCAACCACCAGGGAACCAAACCATCACAGGGCGTAAGGAGTCTCCGCCAAGCTAGAAGAGAACAAATGAAGTGGAAATTGAAGTTAAATTACTACATTTTCTTAACTATCTTTTGCTACATAATATAGTTATGCTTCATTTCAATTAGAATTTCAATTTATTTGAGGCCTGTAGCCATCTTTGGCTCTGGCCGGTGTAGTTTCATCTAATCACACAATCATTATATAATGAATTATGAGCTGATAGTAATGGAAGTATGTTAAGTTATATTCTGTGATTTTAGACGCACCAGACTTTAAGTGACGTTGGATCCTTTTGATGCTTACCACAGTGGATGAATCAACAAGGTCGAAGTTATGAAATAAAGCTGTATCAAAAAAAAAAAATCATGTTATAATGGTTCTTGGTGAAGGTAGATTTACGAGACTGCTTTGAGATAAGTATATTGTGTCCTTTTACAAGTAAATGCCTTCATATGGAATGTTCTACGATAAAGGTTAATCCGGAATTATCGATATAAGAACTCAGTTGCTATGGATGAGATGAGCAATTGAGCAGCGCTTAACGCATGTGCATGCATCTCTTTGGTGTTCTAGGAAAATACATGTTACTCTCGATGTATCACGGGCGAAAGTTTAGTTTACTGGGAACTCTATCGTGCATGAGACTAATGGGCCAATATCTAGAATGCTGTTACTGTGTAATTAAATCTTATATTGGATTTTATCTCTAGTGTATCATAACTAGTATCATTACCGATTTTACATTACTACACAATTTTTGCAACACAATTCGTAGTTGCTATCTGTTTAAACAGTGATTACATTTTCTCCAACCTTGAGAATTGAATGGAACCAAGGAGCTTTTAGTCAACCAACCTCAAATTCTAACATTGAATCTAATGCAGTCAATATTACGGACGTAACTAAAATCGCTGAATATTTTTTTAATGTCTGTCTGTTTATGAGTAACAACAGAGTCTGCACAGTAAAAAAGGTTTCTTAAAATTGAGAAGAAAGTTATTTTCTGTGCACTGAGAATTTTTTTTTCTTCTTAGAAATGAGATATCTCCATTCACATTTTCTATTCAATGCAAATGCTAGTATCTCATTTCTAAGAAGAAAAAATCTCGACACGACACGACAGTATTCTCTCAATTTTCAGAAACAGTTTAAAAAACAAAAACATTGTGTATATCAGACATAGCAGTCAGTCTAGAGCTATTCAAGTAGAGAAATCAAAGTGTGCAATCCAAAATTCTCTACATCGATCAAAGTATTATTTCTTGAACCCTGAAATCCGGATTTAGCGAGGTTTCGCCTTTACAGGACGTGGTCATTTATTGTACTGTACTGCATGTCTGTAACGTATGTTTTTCGGTAACATTGTCAAGTCTAAAGCATTCTAGAATATACATAAGGAGACAAACCAAATCCCGAAATTCTACAAATCAACTGCAAGTGTCCCCTTTTGTTAATGCTATACGAAAGTGACATTTCCTGTTAATTTAAAGAATTTTGGATTGCAACGTTTGATCTCAAGTAGATCCTACAACCATTTAGACCTGATGGTGTCACCTAAGAGCATTTGTTACTTACGTAGAACAAGGCTTGTAATGGGAAATGGTTGCGAAATCTGGGTTTTATTGTTTTCCCAATTATACTTACGTTTGGCCTCCAGAACTTTCGGTTACGACATTCGATTTTTCCCCCTCTCTCTTGAGACCTAAGAAATGTTTGAACCTAACCGCTACTTCCTAAATGTATATAAAGTCTGTTGGTACTGACAAGATAGACAGAAAATCGTTATTCGCTAGGTCAATGGTGTCAATTGCATTCGATTCAGCGTTGAAAAGTAAAGTTTACTGACTAAGAACATTTAGATTCCACCCAATCACCGGTTTCCACGAAAATGAGACATCGCTCTTTTTCTCATTACAACATTTTTTTCTTCAGTAAAACAGGTTACAAAATGTCACTACGGTAAAGAGTAAATACATTAGACGTGATGTGTAAATTCATCGAAATACTGGGAACACACTCCCAGATAGCATCTAAGATTATGTCAAGTTTGTACTAGTCTTCATTTTTTATTGCCGTGATAAACTTCACGCACCAAGTGTGTTGCAGAGTTGTGGGAAAATAGGCAATGACAAAAGTACTGCATCAAATTGAGAAAATCATACATGTCATCTGTTAGTATTCGGCTTAGCTATGTGAATGGTGTCAAAGTGTTTGTAACTAGCTCTCGGTTTGTCGCGATAGTAGCGTGTTGCATTAGTAACTAGAAACCCGGAGTTCGATACTCGAAAAAGTAAAGGATTTTTTATCTTCATTTTAAACAACTTTATTTCATTTTGTTCTTATTTATAAATATTTGCTCTTCTTTCCTTCCTTTTGTATATTTCAACATTTTACACGATTTCCAAAATTTTCTAAATTTTACGAACATAGGTTGAACAATTCAGTTAGAGCTTTTTCTATTACACGCAATAAAAAATTCAAAAACGCAATATGG
>JAGDQP010053901.1:1418-13450 GCA_022664845.1 Lepisma saccharinum
TTCTTAAGGACGGTATCAAAAAGTGATTCGTCTGTTTGAGATGCAAAAGACCTTCTCGCATTCTTTTCTTCTCTCTTTAATATCTAAAATAACATGTTGAAAGATGAACAACAAAGGAAAACGTCGACAGCAATCAAAATGTCAAAGTATAAAGTGTATCTATTCAACTAAATCAAATCAAATCAATCAGACTTTGACTTCTGAAACCGGCAATTGGCAGGAAATATTATTGCTATAGTTAGAATAATAAAAGAATGTTCTTGGACTTTAGCCACGGGGATATGACCTTGTACTTAGCGCCCCTTTAAGCAGTAACCAATAAAAGTTACATTGTTGCCTTGTTATTATTTTTCTTCTCAATTGTTGCTGTCTTGCTTTTTGATAATAGTTCATGATACAATTGGAACAATAGTTACATATAATATATAATTTACATTTGTCTTCTTTGTTCTAGTTTCAGAATATAATTTTTAAAATATTATTATATCACTTGTTGTACGAAAAACATTTGTATTACAATTTATTTGAACTACATATAACAAAGTGACATAATATTATTGTATATGTTGCAGAATGTTCCTTAAATATTTATGTTATAGAGGATAAATGTTTTAAGTTAATAAATAAGTTACATATTTTTACCCTCTTGTGTTTGGTATATATTTGATATTTTTTTGTGATGTTATATTGTTTTTATTTGTCTAGATGTTTGGAAAATTTATTTTGTATGGTAAGACTAAAACTTTATTTATAAAAAAATTCTCTTTCTCTCCTTCCCATTCCTCTTCACTTCATCCCTGAATCAATGCATAGTATTTGGTGAAGAAGAAGAAGAAGGAAAAAACTTTTTTCCTTCTTCCTTCTTTTCTTATACAAAAGTGTCCAAAATAATATCTTTATTATTCTTATTTTTTATAAGTAATTTTATAATTTCTTTTTCATAATAATTGTTAATGAGACAGACTACTTTCTTTAAAGGATAATGTAGCATACTTAGTAAACTGATAGGTTTCTGTATTTTTAGTTTGTATAAAGCTTTTAAGAGTGTTTCTCTAATATTTTTTTAATAATGTGTACATGTTGAAAGTAAATGTTGTACATCTTGTATAACCTTTTTACACTTGCAGTTCGGGGAATCTAATATTGATATCCAAATTCAGTTTATTTCTCAAATTATCTTTAATTTTTCTTTTTATAATTGTCTGAATATCCATCTGGCAGATTTTGGTTGGGGTGATGTGTGGTAGATCTCTACTAGATTTGGCATAGGAGTCGACTATATCTTTATGTCCAGGTAGTTGCGAGTGTGCTAATACGTGAATATGTGGAATGTGCTTTCCCATTTTTCTATTTAATTCTATGAGTTCAATAATATCATTTTATTATTAGCGGATAAGATTATTGTAAATTTGTTTAAAGTTTTTTTGTAAGGTTTGTAGAACGCTCATAGAGTCTGTTAATAATATTTTCTTTTGATTTAGTAACAAACCATACTCTACCGCCTTATAAATTGCAAAACTTTCGGAATAATATATGTTTAAAATTGGATCTAATTTGTATTTAAGGGCATATTTCCGTTGAAGGTCCCACACTGCACACCCAGTAGCTGCATCGTTTTTATTTCCATCAATATATATAAAATAAAAATCTTTCCATTTTTCAAGGTATTCTTGAAAATGTTCTGAATCTATGTATCTGTATGTTAGGTATGTTTTCAAGTGGGCAAGACATTTTATAAATTGCATTGAAAGTTGAAGTATATATTTGTTTAATTAGTTCTCCGCAATTGCAATTGATTTCTTTCCATATGTTTTTATTATTTTGACTTTTGGACATACCTTAATAATATAAACGATGTCTCTTATTTTCGCCATTTAACACACTGACGCTATAAAAATTAAGAATTATCAGTTCAAGCAAATTGCATTGTTGTACTGTACAATTAGCAGAGATAACAATCGTCAAGTGTCAATGTACTAACCATGCAACGAAGTACAACAAAAGCTATATTTTATTAACAATACTCTTATCATCACTGAATCCATGACTACATTTTTTCTTCAATATTCGAAAAATATCTACACTCACATACATTCTCGTGCGTCCGACACAAGAAAATAAACAAATGGCTTGCTAAAGAGTACCCGGCAAGGATCTCACTATCATGGTTTCAGAAATAGTAAGGTATTTGCCAGGTCAGTTTTGGCGAGCCATTTGTCGGTAATTGCGACGGGACAACTTCTCGGTATTCCGGAAGTTAACAAATGATTTGCTAAAGAGTACCCGGCAAGCGTCTCGCTATAATAGTCCCAGAAATAGCAAGGGGTTTGCCAAGTCAGGTTTAGTGAAGCATCTGTTAACTTCCACAGGAACGAGAAAACGCACACATTAGAGAACACCAGCCGCGTACACACAGTCGACCAAGCGCTGTGTGAGTTGGTTCTCCGGCGTAAGATCGTACGGTACAAACGATCTTTCGTCCCTCTACCAACTTTAAAAACACTAGAGGCCCTCACAGAAGGTAAGAGACCTTGACGTGGTTGTGAGGCTTTCAACCAACATCTTACCTGTACAACAAATACCAAAAACCTAACAGGGCCCGCGGTAGCTCAATGGTAAAGCGCTCACATCTGGTGCTTGGGGTTGTCGGTTCGATCCCTGCTCGTCCTATGTGGGCTTAGTGATGGGCAAACACCGCATGCAGTAGGTTTTCTCGGGGTTCTGCCTTGCCTAAAGGCCTTAGAAACAAAATTCAAACATTGTTGCCACAGCAATTGAGTAATGCAACGTTAAAGGAAGAAGCAATGAAGCACAAAATTGCGATTGAGTTTCGTCACCTTGTTGGCTATATAGCCCTCATATAACCAATAATTACAATTGGAATTGGAAGTTTGCTTTTTAGAATGGTGTGCAAGCGCCTTCCGCTTGGCAACACCAACAGTGTATGACGTCATGACTGACACCTTAAACAGGCCTTTAATTTATAGGACCTCTTTTACTATACAAACTATTGTAGTAATATTTAGAGCTGGTCCGTTCTCCATCCGACAAGAAACTGTGGTTATCAAATAGCAGACAGATGTGAGACGAATTCAAAGAAATAGTAATATCGAATTTATGGCTTAGCTTCCCTCTGTCACCGAACGCATCGATTCTTTGAATAGAATCCAGATATTTAGACACAGAAAAATATTAAAAATAGGCAATAAAGCGTTGAAAACACGAACAAAATTCTCAAGAAATAGGAACGAAAATTACAGACAAAAATGCTATAAAAATTCAGCATGGAAAATTGTGACAAGTAATTTCTCGAATAGCCTCTTTCCCCAATAGTGTTTCTCATATATTATATATATATATATAAAATAGAACTGTATCTCGTACTTGGTGTCTTCGTTGCTATAATTTTCAACAAGTATTTTGCTGAAGAAACAGTCCTAGACTCTTGGAAACAAACTAGTTCTCTTGTTCCTGCTTTGTCAATATTCTATGAGAAGATAATTTCAAAACGCATTCTTTTGAATGTTATTTCTCATCTCTTTCCCCATCAATATGAATTTATTTCTCTCTCTCCCTGTCTCTCAAACACTTGGTTTGAGTCGCCAATTGCATTGACGCCCTTATTTCGAATCCCGACACCTTGCACATAGTGATAACATTATAAGGTTCTATCCCCGTACCTGCCCGCTTTGGGCGCAAGACAATAAGGTTTTCAACTCATGCCACACCGAACACAGTAAACTCAGAACAAGTATTATATAGTTTCACGACATGTTTTCTCTTTGCTAAAATTTAGTTATTTCACCTTAGGACATTAGTCCACGGATCGATTCCTCAAACTTCAAGATAATGAAACAGGATCTTCATGATCATAAATTTTATAGTAGTTTTATTTTTTTCATGCCAGAAGGAAAACAAAGACAAAGACCACAAGTTACATCACCGAACTGTCGCATAGCTATTTAAGTTTAATCAAATTTAAGGTTAATTTTTCAATCTTCTTTTAATAATTTTCGATTTTTGGAATCCATGTATTCGTGAGTAAGTATCAAGACGATTTGTTTGTGGCGACGAATTTCCAAAAACAAATGTTTGAAACTCAAAATACCACTACAAGAGCATCACAAGTTGATCTCCACTATATGTCCAACTTAGAGTTCCCCTCCAGCAGATAATGGAATATTAGAAATGACCGGAGAAAAGAATTCCTGCACCAAGCACGACCATATACTCTAGAAGTAACTTCTAAGCAATAAATTTCAACACCACAGACATGATGATTCAACTGCTTTATGGCACTAACGAAATGATAAGGAAAGGCCAATCTGCTCTTCTCTCTATACCTCCAGCTCATTTTCCACGATTCTACACTCTTTATTAAATATCCATATATTCCTTTGTCTTGTGTGCTGTGTCCATATCCATTTATCATGAGCCTAGACTGTCGAACCCTTATTGTTCCACTACTACCGACTCTTCACCTTGAAGCCTTTCCATATACATATACTAAGACACTTCACTCCAAACTTGTATACATACCAGATACTTTCTGCTGAGTAGAATCTATAGTAATTTTAACTAATATACGGAGGAGTTCCTCCTTGTTTTCAAAATATACTTCCATCTAGTCTTGTCAAGTTCTCATACTCCAATCATGTTGAAATGAATTCCTGCTGACCTTTTAGTTCGATAAATATTTCCTTTTCTGTTCTTGTACTTGGTCCATCACACTCTCCGATATTTGCTCTTTTGCTAGATCAATCCATTGTCCGTACGTACTCTTACAGGTTTTCCAAATCCGGCACTCCTTCCATTTCTACCTTCCTCTGATGGGTTCCATGATCCGTATAACTTTTTCACTTCATTTCTCGATACACAAGTACGGTCCACTCTACAAGTTCATCATCTTTTTTATGTGTCCCTGGCAAGCATCACTTAAGGAGTGGTTCCTGATAAAAATTAAGTCGCCGACTTCCACCGTTCTCGCCGTGGAATTTTTGTTCTCTTTCTCAATATCTTTATTCTGGGCCTTCTTCCGTTTCAAATCCGCCAAAATTGTCGGTTATCTTCTGTACACAACTACCATAATTCTTATTCCCACTACTATGTCTACATTATTTCCAATATATTAATTCACCTCCTGCAAACTCTCAATACTGTAGGTTTGTTTAACTCGATCAAAAACAATTCTGACCTCATTGGGAGGATGTTTTTCCCTATGGGTCTTCCAAGACGATACCTTGAGTACACACTCATCTTGGCTCTCTATTATGACATACTCACTCTTCTTTAGTTGCAGGTAACTTGATCGTTTTTGTCGATCATAGCTCTGCCTAGTGAGCACTTTACTTCGCCCCACACATTTCTCGTACGACCCTGGCGGCGAGGGTGACGGACTACGATCGCTGGTACTAGAGTACCCACTCTCTTCATCACTACTTTCCTTCTTCTCAAATTCAAGTTTTTGTGCCTTCCTGGTAGCGACCAGAGTATTCTTGATCGATTGTCTAACTTTGATACATGACCTTGTCCGTCTCAAGACTTATGGTGTTGACAGCGCGACATTCCCAAACTGTTCGTCGTACACAACATTACCCTCAATGATGGCCCTGTCTCAATATGACCCTTGTATGTCGCCGTCATTCTTATCGGGCCGACGCACATCCATCTTCCTCTAACCTTGCGGATACCTCGCTTCCACCTGTGTTCTCTTGTATTAGTAATCATTCTTGACTCTCTTCGATGTGCTCATGCCTACTTCCAACGCTATGGACCTACTATCTAGTTCTCTTGTAGTCTCTTCACACTCATGTTGTGCAGTGGTAATTTTTTCTCTACTCGAGCTAGGTTTTCTTTCGTTTCTGTCCTCGCCTCATCGCATGCCTCTCGTACCTTTTGGTTGGCAATGTTTATCGTGTCTTGCTTTGTTTTCTAAATAGTTTCAATCAGCTTATTATCCATTGTTGCTTCTTGTATTTTCCATTTTAGTGCCATTTCCTGGAGGACCAATTGCTCTTGTTGCCCTCAGCTGACATTCTTGGCGAGATTTCGCTAACTGTTCCCTCATCTGATGAGTGTGACCAGCTGAAGTTTCGCTTATCTCTTCCTTCATTTCTTTCACTTCTCTAATTTCTTTCTTCAACGGTGTGAAGAAACTTTCCACGACTGTGATTAGATTTTGTAGTTTCACATCACTCCTACTGATAACGACAAATTATAGTTTATTCCACCCTTTCAGATCTCGAATGACCCCAATGGTGTAAATGTTTTCTCATTTTCATATGTAGTTCGAGAAATTAATTGCAGGTTACAAATGGAGAAATCCAAGCAATTTAAAAACTGTCATTCTCAGAGTCAAATATTTGTTGCCTCTATTCGTTGTCAAATTATAGTTTATTCCACTCTTTTAGACCACGAGTGACTCCAATGGTGTAAATGTTTTCTCATTTTCATATGTAGTTGGAGAGCTTTATGTGTAGTTTTCAGATGGAGAAATCTAAGCAATTTACAAAACTGTCGTTCTCAGTCAAATAATTTTTGCCTCTATTTGTTGCCACATATTTCTACTCTCCGCTTCATGTCCTTCATTTGTTACTTGCCATCCTCCACTGTTTTAACATTGTTCTCCACGTCTTTTATCACCGCCTTGTTTGTCTTCGTTTCCTTTTTTCATGTTGCAAACTAGAATGTTCCCACTTCTTTTCCGCTTATGGTGTCTCTCTCCCCAGCTTGATTACATTGAAACTCGCACTTTCTTCAGCTTTCGCGATTTAATGATTAGCTTTCGCTCGCTCACCGTACACTGCTTTGATTTTGTCCCTCTATTGTTGTTCTTCCAACAACTTATATCTTTCCGTCAGGCTTTGTCTCAGCCGTTTCACATAATCCGACGCAACGTGAATATTTTCAGCATCAAGTTTTAGTAAATAGTATTTTGTCTCCTTTTTGAACTCCTTGCTATTCTTTATTAGACTTATTACATCCAAATATGTCGCGTAAAGTGCGTAGCTTCGTTCTTCATCACCGTGATGTCTATTACTTTGCTTCCCTAAACCAATATGGCGCCTTCTTCAATAATTATTTCGGTTGAGAAGGTCCTAAATCGCTAAGCATCTTCAAATCATTGAGTGTTTTTCCTAAATACAAGCTTTGAAGTCTCATCCTTGGCTTTATGTTTTCACAAACGTTGTTTATCTTATGATGTTTCCCACGTAATTCTTCTAAAGTAAATTTGAACATTTTCATTTTGAAAAAATAATTCGTATGAAATATCTTGTTTTTTTTTCTCTATTTATGGCAATATTAATAATGTAACTAAAGAACTATTACTCGCTGTGCTTAAAGACAAAGATATTGCCGTTCACAATATAAAATATAAACGATAAATGCATTTGTACTCTTTGAGAAAAGTGACTAGAAAAAATATTTTTAATACACAATTCGTATGGAGGGACACTCCTGAGAAAAATAAATGTCAATACAATATTTAAGTCAACGTTCCCTCTACTTACATCCACAAAAAGAATAATTACAACTTTCCTTCATTTCTTACATTGTACCTAAGTTGGAGTGTACTCATTAGATTTCGACACGCGTGACTTTCAACATCTACAAGTATATTTATAAAAATGCATCGGAATTTCACGTTTTGGAAATATTTTTCTTTAGACCTTAACTCCCGGTTGGATTAAAGTATTCATGCATATTTTTAAGGAACAAAACATGATCCTCCAACATAAGTAATTAAGTTTGTTCAAAACCTTCTTAACATTGTATTGTTTCATGTTGATGTTTACCATGACGAAATTTCCGTCACGTGTCTTATATATATTGCAAAAAGGCAACAAATACTCTTATAAAACATAATGATTTAGTTTGGAAACTAAGATTCCATATTTAACCCTGCTACTGTATTGGGATTCATTTCAACCCAAAAGCAAATTATCTAATAAATTGAAAAATATTGGTGATATCATTTTGTAATTTCATGGCTTTGTTTCTTTAGTGTAATAATAAATACTTATGATGTTAATTACTTTGTGAAGCAGAGACATTTTATAACGAAACGTGTTACACATACCGTGTCCAGTTCCTTTTGGAATCTTATATCGGAAATACATGTTGGACAATATATTGACTAGGTCTTTCAAACATCACAACACCCCAACTAATAACGATAGGAGAACAATTTCGGTCTTCAAATATTCATAAAGAAACTAGCTAAATGTTGCTATACTCTTTATGTGTGTTTAGTGTTCCACGGCTGAGGCTCAACCACGTCCAATAAGAGAAAGGAGGTAAAAGAACGAATAAGAAATTGAGGAAAAGTGTAATTTCAGCAATTAGGTAATCCAACCAAAATGAAATAGTGCAATCGCAATCAATAAGACAAGAAATGAAGACATCCGACAGGAAATGAAGGGAGCAAATGTCGTTAGAACATCCAAAATGAAATATTTACCAAGCAGTTAAGATACAAATGCTGAACCATGGAAACCTTTGGAACCTGAGTCAGCTTCCAGTGACACCACGGTCAACAAGTACGATTTGATTACTTTGCTCCAAAAGGATTTAAGAAATTCTGATCCTAATTTAATTATTTTCTTTTTTGCAGCTAAGAGCCACTCAAATTTTATGGATTCATCCGTAAATTACTTTTAATATAATAAAAGAAGAATATATGTAAGATGTTGATTTAGGTGTTAAATAATTTTCAGTGGAAGTTCACTAACTGACCCCTTACTTCTCCCTTACATACGTCACCATTTGTTGACATTCATTCTTGAACATGAATTTCTGCAACTCATTATGATCTGGCCTCACACAGTCGTGACGTTTACCTGAGTATGTAGCTCTTACGTGACGTCAAATCCGATTCCATATGGTGCAACACTTCTGAGCAAACGTGAATTATAAGATTTTGCTTCCGGGTTACCAATACCCTAACGTGTTGCCTTGCTTTATTTTACATTTCGTTTTACACAATTTATTTCTGTATTTATTTCTGCATTTATTTATTGCTTTAAATAAATTTAATAAATTTTAGAGCGAATTTGTCATCGCTCTACAATATATATTGTATAATTAGCTATTTATTTACATAATATATCTAGCATTACGAATAAACATTTCACCTACATCCGCACTCTAGTTATGAATAACGCAATATTACTTTTTCTTTATATTCATCTCACATCTGTCTTCAACCTGATTAACACTGTTTCTTGTCGGATGGAACACGGAGCCTCTACGGAACAAAAAAACAGTTATCATCAGATTGTAGACAGACGTTAGACGAAGGCAAGTACATATTCTTCACGCCTTTATTGACTTCGTGGCTTGGCTCCCTCTCACTGAATGCCTCAACTGTAACACTACTAAAGTTTACATAAAACATTAGTCAAACTGAAAGACCCGTGTACAGCACTTCCAGAGCAATTACGTATAAAATATTTTAAGAAGTGTCCGAAATTTCATCATTATTTTTTTCTTATATTGCTAATCGTTACATATATGCACGTTAAGGAATTATAAAAATGTACCCAATACAATTTCAATTGATAAAAGTACTAGAACTTCAAGTTGGCATTTATCCTATCATTTTTTTAATCTCTATACGTAATAAAATTGAAGGTGACTGACCATGTGTGCGTTAGCATCACGCAAAAAAGTGATTGACCCATTGGAATGATTTTTCGAACATGATCAGACACTGGACCGGACTGAGAAGTTATAATATCACTTTGATTCTAAACTTATTATCTTCAGAGATAATCGACCATCTAATTGTCCATTAAATTCCAATGGCCGGTGGTAACGACAATGGAAAATTTGTCACACGCGGCAACCCACACTACAATGCTGTTCGACGGGTTGACTACCTCCAAGTGGTCAAAGTTGGAATGACTATCAACTCATTAAGAACGCCACACCCCTAACACCCCTCGAGAGGGGCGAGGGTGGGAAGGGATGAAATATATAAATATTGGAAAACGACTGATATAAATGTCGAACCCATAGTTTTCCGGGTCGCAGAGATGAATAGTAACACTACCGATGTCGTTTAAGTACAAGTTCAGCCCCCATTGGCATGAGGGGTGACAACATATTTTATTCACCCCTCACTAACAGGCGGGCAAATCAGCTAGTATTTCATAAAGGTTAGCTTAACTATTTGCCACCGAGATTGCAAGTGAATTGAAATAAAGAACAATTTTCTCAAAAATTAATTAAAATTAAATTTAAATTGTTCCTACCTGTTTTGTGTTACTATTGTGATCCAGATAATAATGATTGATATCCTGGCTGGACGATTACTTGTTCTTTTTCTTTTTCTTTCTGTTTTTTAATTTTTTTGTGGTAGATTTGTATTTCAACATTTAAATGCCTATGGTATAAAAGGAAATAAAGATGCTTAGAAGTTTTATTTTATTTTTTGTTTGTAAAATTTTACCATTTATGCACCCTAGTCTATTAAACATAACAAATCACATTGTCAAAAATAAAACACATTTTCGTTCATGCTTATGAGTAATGACATATTAAATTGTGATTTTTATAACAAACATGTGAATGCCGAATTTTCTAAATAAATTTCGTTTTCTGTGTTAACATTTTATTGAAAGACTAGTTTCTCTACTTTTGTTAATTTTCACGGAAAACGTACAACCTAGTGTTCACGATAATACATTTGATTACACAAATCTTTAAAGCATTCATTATTAAAGCGTTGTGTTAACGTTTTACATATAGCCTTCCTGAAATAATTAATACGTATTGATTGCTCTGAAAATACCGTCAAATGATAAATAATACTGAAAATATTACAGAAATTAATTTGTAAAAAGAGGGTGACTAAGTTCTGAAGGAAATTTTCTCTCCCTAACAAATTTCCTACGCTTCCCTTTGTTCTGACAGAGCTGGACGAATAGTCCTTGTTGAGAGCTATAGACCTAACATATTCGAAAGTTAATTTCACAGAGCATCAGAACCTTTTTTTTCCTTTGGCGGTGAAGTTGTCATAAGAATATAGTAAAACTCAACAATATATTGAATATTTATGTTCCGATGAGTTCAGATCAATGACCTATATCTAAAAGCGATACTGGACTGACTGCTGCCATTAAAAATTTCATGATTATATGAAGCCAGGAAGCCGAGAGGATACTTAATATCGTTTGTCCACTCCCAGTCTAAACCAATATGGACCAAATTTTTGGTTCTAACTCAGTCTTTCATGCTTGATATAGCTGTGTGGCCCGTTTTTTTTATTTATGTATTATTCTTGCAAAAAACGTAAGTATTATTTGCAGTATTTTTAATTATATGCAGAGTACGGTATACTATTATATGAATATTTCAGGTATTAAGACTTAAATCAAAAAATGGGCTGCACAGCGATAAGAAGCGTATAAACCTCAGTTAAAATTGAAAATTCGGTCCACATTGGATTAGACTGGAAGTGGACAAATAAATTTAAATATTTGCTCTGGCCTCTATCTTTCAACGTTAAGCAGTCACTCCAGTATTGTTTCGTAGAGATCGATGGTTCAGACTATGATATTATTATGCGAATAACTATTCGCAAAGGGTTTTATTATAACACCAAAACCAGGAAATGCTGGGAAAATGATCAAAGTTACAGATCTGTTGAAATTATTAGACTCAATATTCATTTCCTATAAAATTTATTTTTTTGTGTAAAACTGCATCGGCATAGGTTTTTAATTAATTCTAATTATTGTTTTTTTTTTTATTCTTGCTTATTTTCTTACATGTCACGTATATATGCTTTTCAACATCAATAATATTTTTTGAAGACTGTTAGCTTGGTGGCAGGGCGCTCCATCATTCATAAGTTAAATGAGTCGTTACCAAATCAGGATACAATTTGTGGGAGTAGATGTTTTGGAAAAATGTTTAGTATGTGTCTTGATGCATTGTCTCCTCTACCAGGGATGTGCTGGAGGGGACTCCCAGGGGCTCGCGCTAGTCTTTTGTTAAATATTTATATTTATTCAGTGCTCTTTGTT
>JAGDQP010053902.1:0-13450 GCA_022664845.1 Lepisma saccharinum
ACGCAGTCCTGTTCCTATATTCAAACTGAGAAACCAACTTTGAATCTTGATGAGACTAACATTAGCTCCACAAGCATTCAACCAACTTTCTGACGACAATTAGAGTGACGCCACACCCAAAATTGAAAATACTGTGGCAAAACTTACATGATCACACAATTTAAACAAACAAAAAAAAAAGATCTACAAACCAAAGTATGTAAAACAACCTTTACGACACAGAACCCAAACAAACTGGGAAATCCAGAGTAAACGCTGGACTCCCTTGAAGAAAACAAACTTATAGCCTCCACACTGATGAAACATAATGCTTGTTTTTTTTTTATTAAAACAAAGGCCTTCATTAAGGCCACTATAACTTCTTTTGAAAAACGGAAACTATCTTCAAATATTAATATTAGATAAAACTAAGCTCAGCTTCGAAAACACGGAATCCTCCACATTAATTTACCCTCTAAAAATAAAGGGTTTAAATCCAAACAAAAGGGCCAAAACCACAAATCTCCTCACACACGTTTGGACTAATAGGTAAATGGCGAAGGTTAAACTTGCCTCAAAAGACGTGTCGCTTGGGCAAAACGCTGATAATATTAAGAAAGATGACTAATTTGCTATACTTAGCACAAAATGTGACACTCACATTAACTTAACAATCTGTCCTCTCCTTGGGCACTTCTATTCGAATGAGTCCTGCCATAGTTGAACAAAACTATTTTAAAAAGGCCTAATAACGCTCATCTCACACCGACAGTTGAAACAACTCTTTTAACATGAGTCTTTTAGCAGACCTTGAGGTGGATCACACTACTGCTGATTAAATGCACTTAAATATCACAAGTGTATAGTAAACAAACATGGCATCGAGCCCAATGATAAGCAAAACAGTGTATTGAAATAAGAAAATAAAACCCATTTTTAGACAAGCAGGTGTGCACCTGCCAATATATATATAATCTAAACCGAATAGAACTTTCGGGGACAAGTAAGCAGTAGCAAAACTGTCCAAGAAACCCACAGTCATCAAAATCGGACCCTCTGTGAAATCAGATAGGCCTTACAGAAATGATTAGTAAGTCAGTACATATATAGGGGGTATACTTATTATTAAAGATCTAGAAACACACTTTCTAACATGGTTGTGCTGAAATAGAACAAATTAATCTAGTGGCAAACAAATTTTTAGAAAAAAATATACAACAAACCAAATATGGAAGTTTATTACCCTGAAAGCCCAACGAGAACTACCATACCACACTGTCCTATTATAATTATCAATACGTGCTTCAACGTTATCCATGTTCGATCAACTGGACCAGGTCACCAGAGTACATATAATACTACCGGATGTACGTAGAAAACAAACATCTTCTTAATAGGCTGTTAGAGATCAAACTGCTCTTAATAGACACACTTATGGCCAAAAATCACCTAGAGATACAGAAGTGGCTATCACGATCATCTTATGCACGTAGTCACAAGTTCAAACCCTGTAGTGGTCGATCACATGAAGTGATTCAGAATCCAACTAACCAGACAACTGTAGGCCCTGTCTTTCCAAGCCCATCTGACAGTTGAAGATGTCAACAGCAACTACCAACAACTACTATTATAAAATAATGTTTAAAAGAACCCAACAACAAATAAAGTGCCAACTGTGTATGCATACACAATAAATAATAATCGCAGCACAACAGCCTCACAAAGTCTGCACCAAATCTCAGGCAAAAACAAACACAAAATACTTTCCCCAACTCTATATTTGGGAAACGAACCCAGTACCAACATATTTTATTTGAAATTATTCAAATATATATATTTACAATTAAGGACCGTAGGCGAGAGATTCCCAACACAGGAAACATGTTCTTATACATAATAGACAATGCGCCTCATAAAAAAGGATGAAAGTATGCAGATATACCCACTAGAGGTAGTGCTTCGCCGCATAAATAAGACACAAACAGAGGAACGTTCTCTGATGGCTCCGAGAGTTCAGGTTTCAAACCTCACCTCCAGACTAAACACAAATTGTCGTTGGACGAGATGTCGTGGGGTGAGTTGTCGTGGGGCGGGTTGTAGTAGGGACGAGTTGTCGCGGGGCGAGATGTTGTGGGGGCGAGTTGTCGTGGGAAGAGACATCGTGGGGCGAGTTATCGTGGGACGAGATATCGCGGGGCGAGGTGTCGCGGGGTGAGTTGTCGTGGGGCGAGATGTCGTAGGGACAAGTTGTCGCGGGACGAGTTGTCGCGGGACGAGTTGTCGTAGGGACAAGTTGTGGGACGAAATGTCGTAGGTACGAGTTGTCGTGGGACGAAATGTCGTAGGGACTAATTGTCGCGGAGGACGAATTGTCGTGGGGCGAAATTGACCGGGTCGAGTTGTCGCAGGGCGAGTTTTCGCGGGACCAGTTGTCGTAGACCCAGAAAAACCGGTATCCTTTTCTACTTGCTTTTCTATCAATAAAGTATCAACCACTTAAAGTAAGGTCAAAGTGGGATTTGCCAATAACTTCTTCTAGTATCTTCCCTGCAAATGCGGATTATAATCTGGTCTCGTACCATTTCCTCCAAATTCGAATCAAATTCGCATTTCGCATTTTATTCCCTGCGTTGCACAACATATTCCTGTTCGGACTGAGTTCCAAGGGTCGAAACAAATGAAACTTAAATCGCTCTACGATTACGTTTGATTTGTACTGACTGTGGTATTTTAGTGCTCGTTTAATGTTCTTAAACCATTATTCAACCAGGAGCTTAAGTAACAATAAGTCCCGAAGGTGTGCGTACAAATCGTGACCTACGCTTGCCAAAAACAAGCTAACTTTTTTCTCTGCTTTGATGCTGTAGGCATAACAATAACTCTCAAATTGTCCTTGGTATACGTTTATGTCCATCTGCTGAGGAATATATTTTTTCATAGATATTTGTAAACACTTATTCAATTTAAACTCCACACCAACTAGCGCCAAAGAATTAATGTGTCTTCATAATAGATAATCTCTGTAGACAGCTAGTGCGCTTTGTTTTGATTCTATCAACATATGTAGCGTATCAATCAATATTCATTTACCAATCTTATACCCTATTTATGGGAGCTGTATAACACAAACACATTAAAACTAATATAATCCCGAATGAACGTTTCAAAGTAAAAAAGAATAGTTCTCAATGCAACCAAATGATTTAATAACTTAACTAGGTTCGGAACGTATTCCCTCACGTGATATATTCTATACAGAAATTCTTACCAAAAATCTCAGATATTACCATATTAATGTTTAAATCTTTATACGACCATATAATTCCTGAACAAACTATATTCGTGATATTACACTAATTCTCTCCTTAATCATTATGTCAACATCGCAATATTTAAGCTCTCATATTTTAATCACATATGAACATGTATTTACTTGCAGTAACAACAGCGGGGATATTTTCCATTAAGTGACGCTGCCATTAGCAAATGACAGAGCCATTGAATCTATTTGTGATTTTTCTGTTGTATTGTACACCTTGTGAACTTGATAATTGCGTGATGGTTTATTGTGAGGTCTTTATAATGTATCTCCTCTATTTCAGGATATAGTCTCCATTATAGTACTTGCTCATGACCTTGAGCAAAAGTTCTTTGGACGTTTGAGTCAGACCTGAGAATTTATGCATTGGCTGGCAAGTCATACATTTGATTCCATTGTGGTCTGCTAAGCACAGAGTATGTCGAGAAAACAATGTACGTGTAACAATTTTTAGAATTTATTGAACAGTGGGAAATGTCAAGCACCCCAAATATTAAACCATGTCCAAAATATATCTTTAACGTCTTAAAGAAAGTCTAACAATAAACGATAGAGTGTTGTATGTTTTAAAATTAATGTAATTTATGTAATGTGTCCAAAAGAGACAGAACAAAAATATTAATAGCTTCGTATTTATTAATTTATACGAAATTGATATAACAGTTTTCTTCTCTATACTCTTGGCAATAACCATTGTAAGTTTTTACGTCAACATTGTAAAATCTTTGGAATAATTTACAATATTGCATTTTTATATTTCGTTCGTGGTCAGCTCGTGCCATGAAATGAGTTTGTCCATTTGATACATCCGACCCAAGCAACACATAATATCGGGTCTACATAGTCCCCATACTCTTAAAACCATGATCGCTATTGGTCAAAATTTGCCAAGTATCGGGACAATGGCCAAATATCCTATGCTGAATATTCACATCTCTCACCTAGAGTGCTAAGTCTAGTGACATCAATATATAATTGAATTCTTACCATTCTTGCTATAACAGTATAATTGTACAGTCTAATGATTTAGCTTAGTATAAACAAGTTATTATTCAATACATAATCACCACGAAAATATGTCGCGTTGGCTAGAAAACTGAAAATAAACAAGATTTTAAAATATTTGACTTGAATATGAATTTAACTAAACACTTTGTGCATGTTACAGAGACCATGCAGCGACCGATTATTCCAGTTTCTGAGGTTTTCTAACATTATAATGTTCAACATTTTGTCCACATTTGTGTGTACTAATAGCATTTATTGGATGTCAGCTATGGCAGTTAGTATGCTGCTGAATATATCAACATATACTAAACACAATATTTTGGCAAGCAAGTGAAGTGTAGGGGAAAAGAACAATCAAAATCCTTATTTGAGAGTTGTGAGAAAACACATTTTAACGTGTGCTTTTTTCTTTCAATCATCTTTAGCAGAGGCCGATAAGATGCCTGACTACCAAATGTAAATTTAAACTCAAGTGTAAATTTTAGAGTGTGTGTCTTCTCATAACTTTCAAATATGGACTTGGTTCTTTCCGTGTGCCCTTCAATTGTATCATTATGTCGCACTGCATGAGTTACAGAGATATTCCTCAACAAAATCGCCTCCGCGCGTATTGAACTATTTCGACACAGCAAGAAGATTTAGCTGGTTCTGTTAAGGAACGAAGAATATTCTATAATGCAACTATTAGCTTCATTCAAAATTACATTAGATTTCGCCCGGTTAGACAATTTAGTTTTCGTGACCCCAAATAAGGCCTCGAGTACATAATGTATGTATTAAAGTCACTTGGTATCATCACTCTGCATATCATATTTGCTCACGGATGGTCCAATTCCATACATATTCGGGACACAAATCTCACTCTATATTTTTTTAAAATATTTTATTATCGTAACGATTTAAATACTCCTACTTCACTTATTTTTTTTAACCAAACCAGAACAAGGAAATGTATATCTAAATTAAATAATGAGACTGACTTTCAATTGTTAATATTCCCTTTGTGAAATTAATTTGAAAATTTAAATTTGGTTTGAACTTTTAACTACGCAATCCCTTAATTTTATTTCCACCCGAAAGATGGTATAGGAAGTATGAACCTGATTGTTCAGTCACTGTAGAAGCTACACACAAATAAAGTATTTGTTACGACTCAAAAGTTTAAGAAATAGTAACTTGTTTCTGATAGTTTCTAACGATTAATATATGTTGTTTAGAAATTCTTATTTTGATTAACAAATACTGAATATTCCTAAATCCCTTTACAAGCTCTACTGGTAGAAGAATACTGCATCTGGTATCTTTGCTTATCTCTCTCACACGTATTTTCTCCAGAAAAAGATGAAGGTAAAACTTCAACCCGTAAATATATAACGATTACATTATACAAGGATTACTATAGTAAATACATTATATTAAATACATTGCAGTAAGTACATTAACATAAAAATAATTTTGTGGAAATATAGCTGCATTTAACGTAACGTTGAATGTGGTTTCAGGACAATTTATGGTTCAAAATTTGCCAATCGGCATTTCTGAATAAATTTGAATTACTTAGTCAAAAGAATAATGTGTGGTATCGTAGATATTTTGCGAAGATTAAGCCTAAAACTTGACCATCAATTTAAAATTAATTAATTTAATTGTAATAAATAGTGCTTTATATTTCTTTAAAAAAAATATAAATACCAACTATGAATTAAGCACATGTTAATTTTTAATTTATTTTCAGCTCAAATTCCATTGTGTTTGGTATTCAATCCAGATCAATGAATTCGAGCATTGTTGTTTCCTTGGTAACCACTAAACAATGTATCTGCCTGCATTCATTTATTGGCCAGTGTTGTAATAATGTTATTAATCTCAATTTGAACATTGCTTTCTTGTGTAGGTTCATCTTTCTGCGTTTGTTAACGCAGCATACCATAGTTGTTCAGGTTTGTTCATTTCCTGAAGTAGACCCAGAATGTTTTGGTATAGACTCAGCACATCGAGACAATATTGGAGGAATGCCATACTAAGGAATTCTGGTGACGTAAAATAATCATAGCGAATCGGTATAATGATTATTACCTTATTTGTAAAATACGTCTTGAGGTATTTAATATTGTGAATATATTAATTGTTTCCCACTGCGACCCTACGGGATTTGAAAAGCCTAATTTATAACTCAAAATATTAGTTATGTTTCATTGGAAGATATTCAACTCGTTCAGATTGTGATCAATGTGGATTTTTCTTTAGAAACTGAGTTTTCATGATGCTCGTTTCTCACTTGTTAATTACGTACACCAATTCTGTATATATTTTGCCTATAAAATAAATGCATAAAGTTGTATCAAATATGTTCAAAATTTCGAGAAATATTAATATTTTTCTTCATTCTCTTTTGGACATATTCCATGAATTACATTTGTAACATACAATACTGTATCGTTAATTGTTAGACTTTCTTTAAGACGTTAAAGATAGATTTTGGACATGGTTTAATATTTGGGGTGCTTCACATTAAGTGTATATTTGGTTCTGCGATCAAAAGCCTGTTTATGTACCTGGTACATTGCTTTCTCCACATGCTCTGTGTTTAGCACACCACAATGGAATCAAATGTGGTACTTGCCAGCAAATGCATAAATTCTCAGGTCTGACTTAAACGTCCTGAGAACTTTTGCTCAACGTCATGAGCAAGTACTATAATGGAGACTATATCCCGAAATAGAAGAGATACATTATAAAGGTCTCACAATAAATTATCAAGTCATTATCAATGTTCACAAGGTGCACAATGCAACAGAAGAAACACAAATAGCATATGCAATGTCTCTGTCATTTGTTATTGGCAGCGTGACGTAATAGAAAATATCCCCGCTGTTTTCACTGCAAGTAAATAAATGTTCGTGATATGTGATTAGAATATTAGAGTTTAAATGTTGCTATATTGATATCATGATTAAGGAGATGACGTTTACGTTAGTTTTCCAGGATACTTATAAATAAGAAAATTACGTTTATTATTGCTGTGACACCCACGAAAAATTTAGAATTAGTGTAATGTCACGTATATAGTTTGTTGAGCAATTATATGGTCGCATTAAGATTTATACACTAATATGGTACTAGTATATCTGAGATTTTTGGTAAGAATTTCTGTATAGAATATATCACGTGAGGGAATATGCTCGACGATATCTTCTGAACCTAGTTAAGTTCAGTTATTAAATCATTTGGTTGAATTGAGAACTATGCTTTTTTACTTTGAAACGTTCATTCAAGACTATAGTATTAATGTGTTTGTGCTATACAGCTAACATAAGTAGGGTATAAGATTGGTAAATCAATATTGATTGACACGCTAAATATGTTGATGGAATCAAAACATAGTACACTCGCTGCCTACAAATATTACCTGTTATGAAGACACATTAATTCTTTGGCGCTAGTCTGTGTGGAATTTAAATTAAATATGTATTTACCTATGAAAAAATATATTCCTCACCATAAGGACATAAACGTATACCAAGGACAATTTGAGAGTTATTGATATGCCTACAGCATCAAAGCAGAGAGAAAAGTTAGCTTGTTTTTGCAAGTCTAGGTCACGATTTATACGCACAAGTTCGGGACTTATTTTTACCTAAACACCTCGACGAACAATGGTTTGAGGACTTTAAACAAGCACTAAAAGACCACAGTCAGTACAAATTAAACGTAATCGTAGAGCGATTTAAGTTGAATTTGTTCTGATAATTGGAACTTCAGTTCTAACAGGAATATGTTGTGCAACTCAGGGAATAGAATGCCAAATTTGAATTTGATTCCAATTTGTAGGAAATGGTACGAGACCAGATCATAATCTGCATTTGCAGGGAAGACACCAGAAGATTATTGACAAATCCCATTTTGACCTTACTTTAAGTGGTTGATACTTTATTGATAGAAAAGAAAGTAGAAAAGGATGCCTGTTTTGTTCTAATTCTCACGGTCAGCATTGTACTATGATGTGTGTTAGTAAGCATCATCAAGACTTCTAAAAAAATAGAAGATTCCAAGAAACGACGGTCAATAACACTCAGAAGTGCTACCGCTGTGAAAAATAAACGATGACTACAAGAACTGCTTTGCCAAGCAATTGATTTGCTTTTCATGCCAGAAGCAGGGGCAACTATCCTAAGTTTTAAAGGCAAGTAATTTCACAAAACTACAACTTTTAGACCAAGATGCATCGGATCATATGAATCAAAAAGAGGTTCAATTAAACGAGGAGATTAGAACCGAAAGTGATACATACATCGAAGTTTAATTAAACCATTTCAAGCTTGGCTTGGAGTACTAAAACTAAAAGCTATTGTCAACTCCGGTATAGAGCAGAATGTGATGTTTATACAACAATTAGCCAATATACAGGCGTTGGATTGTCTTCATCCAGAGAGCAGGAATATCAGCTTGATAAATAAAACTGCTTTAGGCATAGCGGTCATATCTTAATTAATGGTCACTGGCAATAAGAATATTTTGTCAATATTGTTTCTCGTTAAACTACAAGACAATTCATATAGGGAGATCTGCGATGGATCTTATTTATCCGCATTGGACAAATGTAATGAGTTTCAATCTAACAAAACTGAACTCAAATATACTTTAAATGATGCTTCACAAGTAACAGCCAATTTAATTGCAATACGGGATATGATTTTAGATATTAGTACCAAATGGGAACAGCTTCAAATTAAGGTCCAAAAAATGGAAGAGAAAGATATTCATACATTAATATATCTTCAGACAAACTATCAAATAAATACAAGAGAACATAAGGAAGCTAATACAAACCTTGATTAAAATGGCTAAGGGATATCCGACCAGAGCCATAGTTGCCTAAAAGCCTTAAACATTGAATTCAAATTTAGCTGAGCATTGAAACTAAAAGAATTGCCAGATGAACTGAACAATTGAATGCTAATACTGAAGGGAATGACAACACTACAACGTTCGTTCAGACTACCAAGGATAAACATTCAATTAAAGAAGTACAGCCACAACCTACCAAAAAGAAAAAGAAATATAAATTGAATCAAGCGAATTGTTCTGATGAAGACAAAGGCCAGATGAACATAGATTAAATTTATGGTTCCTGAGACACAACCAAAGATGAATGCAGAACCTTGGCTAAACTCTCAACGACTCGCTTTAAAATGATCCGTTTTTTTTCTTTTCTGTTCCAAAAACTCATTTGGAAACATTACTATTACACGACAAAATTTCGGAAGCACTAGATTTGATCAAAGCTTTATGATGATTAATACTATATGCAAATGGTTTAACACACGTTGACATGTATATACATAATGGGAAATGAGTGAACTATTTTTTATTGACAACTATGCTTATTGTATAGGGTAGAATGAAACTGTTAGAATTCAGCGAAAGTTGCACGTTGCAAGGTGTAATAAATGTTTTTGTTTGTTCTACGAAATATGTTACGACATAAAATAAGGAAGTATACAAGAAATCTTTATGATTGAACCTTGAAATATGTAAAATGATATATTGATATTTACATTCCAGAAACTATTTGTAATGTGAAATTATCATATATAAAAATGTGTTGTATTTCTTTGTATCTGTAACTTTATGACTTTGGACAAAATGATTTTCAGTGAGGAGTTGAAACTCCCTCTCACAAAAGAAGTTTCCCCCATGATCACATAAGTTATGTTGTAAATGTAAAAAGTTAGGTTTGATAATTAGCAAGATGATTTGCTTTGTGGAAAGAGATGGAGGCGGATGTGTGACTAAATTACTTCTAATAATAGGGTTTAAACCTTGCTATGATGACATCATAGTTAAGGAGATGGCGCCTACGTTAGTTGTCCAGGGTACTTATAAATAAGAAAATACAGTTTATTATTGTTTTCATACCTACAAGGAATGGAGAATTAGTGTAATATCACGAATATAGTTTGTTCAGAAATTAGATGGTCACATTAAGATTTATACATTAATATGGTATTAGTATATCTGAGATTTTTGCTAAGGATTTCTGTATAGAATATATCACATGAAGAAATATGCTCGATGATATCTTCCGAACCAAGTTAAGATAAATTCCGTTTTCTAAATCATTTGGTTGAATTGAGAACTATGTTTTTTTTTTACTTTGAAACGTTCATTCAGAACGATAGTATTAATGTGTTTGTGCTATACAGCTCCCATAAGTAAGGGTACAGGATTGGTAAATCAATGTTGATGAAATATATTATATATATGGTGATGGAAGAAAAGCATAGTAAACCACACTTTCTATTAAATCTCTGCGTTGACCCCTAAGTTATTTCTAGCACGCCACTGATTCTCGAAATATATTTGAATTCTCCATATCAACTTTTATCATTAAATGTTTTGTTTCTACACCTAGTAGTTTTTTTAGTTATTGCCAAGGGACAATGCTGGTGATGTAATACTATTTCTGCAAAAATAAGCTATTGTAGCTCCCATGGCGTACAAATTGTCGAAAACTATTTCGTCTAAAAGTTGTTTTGTTTTCAATACTCATTCCAGAAATGTAAAAAGTGAACCTTGTTTCAATTTCACCCTCCTCAACCCGTTTTTCCGGTACGAAACTAATTCCTCAAACATGATAGTTAAATTCTGCGTATCAACTCTCATCATTAAAATTTTTGTTTCAATAATCTACATCTAGTAGTTTTATGAGCTATTGCCAATGAACAACGTTGGTGACGTAATACTGTTCCTCTAAAAGTTGTTTGGTTCTCAATCCTGATTTCAAAAATGTTATCCCAGTTTTTAGTTGAAATTTTCAAATTGACCCCCTCACACGTATTTTCGGTACACCACTGATTCCTCAAATATGATAGTTGGTGAACTATGGGAGCATTTTTTAGAAAGTTCTTTTGTTGCACTTCCCTACACCATTCCATAACGAAATCGTTCTATCGTGCCGGACTTTTGAATCACCCTCTATATAGATTATACGTATAGGTTTTCTACGTATACCTATTATATAAGTATTTCAGCATACTTGTAAGTAATACAAGTGTTAATACTAATTCTTGCGGGAGGTGGGTTAACCCCGAGGGACAAAGTCCTAACCCCGGAAAGTATGCCTGAAAATAAATGCTGTTGATGTTATCAAGACTAGTTCTCTTGTTTTGGTGCCAAATGTAACTTAACCAATGTATAGAAACGAAAAACGTTTTAGGAGGAACGAAAAACAATTCAAGGTCTTCGTATGTTATCGTATTCAGCGGAATTTATTTCGTGTTAGATGGGATTCCTCTTGTGGGATTAGGATGTAATATTTATGCAATTGGATAGCCCTTGTAGCAGAGATACCGACGAAGAGAAAAATGCTAACACGAGAAAAATGGACTTTCGATGTTTTTCAATTCAGGTATTCAATTGTGTATAGTTTATAATACCAGAGTACTCCTATGTGGTTTGTGCAGGGTACAGAATTTGTGGCAAGTTAGAAGAAAATCGACAATTCCAATATTTCGGAATTATTTTACTCTTCCGTAAAAAGTACGTACTTGCTCTTCACCAATTTGAATGTCTTAGGTAAAATTTTAATATTTTGAAGGTATTATAAATATCTTCACACATATTTATAACCATAAAATAAAAAAACATGTCTGGTCGGTTACAAAATTTGTCAGTTTTATAACATATTTGTTTCTTAACTATATTTAAAAACCGATGTCTTGTCTGCTCTGTTCACGATATTCAGTTGGGTACCAAGACCACACATAATACTAGGTCCGACACATCATTGTGGCCTCTGGGCAGAGCAGCATACTATGGCTCTTACCTGCGAAGACACCGATGGAAACGATAAATATAATTAGAATCTGAAGTAAAATTTATTATTTATAAAATAAATATACAATTTTCGAACTTTGTCTAACATTAAGTCAAGAATAAACACAATTCTTCACCGCGTACCGGCATGACTTCTCTGAAATAGAGGATATTTATTAATTCTCAAAAGGATTTATAAAAATATTACCATGATCTTTAACTTGACGGATAAAAAAATTCTTAAACTTTCTATGTTGAGACGGAAACTGTCAGGCGTATATTCTGTTTAGGAGGCCTAAATTAACATTTTGTACGCAGCCCGAAAATGTATTATTACCCCTCTGAGCGCACTAACAAATTAACTGGTCAACATATAATTCCCACAAAAACGAAATAAATAATTGTGGGATTTAACCCAGGAATTAGCATTAAAACAAGCCGTAATATTTCGATTGAGATGCAGGTAAAGCAATAAATGGGTATTCCAAGAATTCAACTAATGAGTTTTGCACGAATATGAACAGAAAGTAAATGGATCGGCCCTTGCGGGAAAGTAGTCAACATTTATTACACACATTTGACATTTAGACAAAAGCTGTACATGCAAGTTGACAATATTTTATGTTGCTCTTTCTGCTACGCACAAATTCAGTTACTGGTGTTATAATGGAAAATAATTGTTCAGAAAAGTGATAAAATTGTGGCCCGTAAGATTTCGAATGATTCAAAAAGTAATAAGTTTATTGATTTTATTGAACCTAAACAAAGGCCTGTTTCCACACCAAATTAAAGAAAACAAGAAAACATTTTCTCAAATTCTGTGGCATTGCTAATAATATTGAGAATGTTAGTTATTATTGTCAACAAATATAAAAGTCTATAGGTTTGTAAATTAGCTTTTAGAATGAGGTTCTTGCAACTGTAACATGTTTTTGGTTTTCGGTCATTAGGCATATTTTATCTTGAAAGGGTTGAAGGTAAACTTCAATCCATAAGAATACAAATGCTATGTTAATATATTCAGATGAGAAAAATAATTTTGCGGAAAAGAAATTACATTCATTGCTAGAAAGAGAATTTCAGAAAGAATATTTCTTTTATATAAAACTTCCATTAGCAAGTCAAAAGAATAATTTGTGATATTGTTTTGAGAAGGTTAGGCTTAATGTTTGTTCATTAACTTTAATTCAATTTTGTTAACTTTAATTAATAATGGTTTATATAATGCAAGAGAAGAAATAAAAATGAAATAAAAATGTTATTAAATTCAAGTTTTGAATACTTTGCAACAAAAACTATATCATTTCCAAATCATTCCAGATTAAT
>JAGDQP010053903.1:0-13450 GCA_022664845.1 Lepisma saccharinum
TGCCAAATCATCTTGGTAGATGCCATCACCATCCGGGAACTATGTGTGGGCCATGGGTAGAACCTGGTTCCCCAAAATGGCCTCATACGCCTTAGCATTCATCATTCCATGCAGGGTTATGATGGGACCTGCAGAAAACCACGATATCACTGCCCATACTGTAACAGAACCACCCCCATGCTTTACAGTTGGGCGCAGACAGTCTGGATCATAGGCCTGCGACGGTGTTCTCCATACGTAAACACGACCGGTTGTTGGAAACAAGGTGTAGGTCGATTCATCGGAATACATTACGTGTTTCCACTGATCAAGCGTCCACTCCTTGTGGTCCTTGCACCACTAGATACGCCGCTTCGCATTTACTGCTGTGACCAGAGGTTTGGAGATCGCGGCCCTGCCATGAATTTTCATTTTATGAAGTTCCCGTCGCACTGTTTTTGATGAAACCGGGTTCTGTAGGCCGGAATTGAGTTCAGACGTAATTTTCATTGCAGTGGTCTGCTTTTTAGCTGCTACAATCCGTTTTAATGCCCTCCTGTCCCTATCGGACAGGATTGTCTTTCGACCACTGTTGTGCTTTGCAGACGTTGTTTGCCCATGCATTGTGTATACCCTCGTGACATTGGACACAGTGCCTGTCGATACCCCCACAATGGTCGCCACTGTTGTCACTGAAGCTCCAACCAGACGGGCACCAACGATCATGCCTCTTTGGAAGTCTGTCAGGTCGCCCATTTTACCGCACCACTTGCACACCACGACACTCACAGGTGAACTGGGTACTGCTGACGGAAGATGAAGGTCCACATGACACATTGAAAACAAAACACGAACGGCAACCGCAACACGTGGTGTACAGTGGCGGGCCACACTTACGTGTCCTGTATGACGTGTTTTTAGATTTTTTTGTCCAACCCCTGTGTATATATATATATATATATATATATATATATATATATATATACAGTATATATATGTGTGTGTGTGTGTACACGCCCCCGGCCGGGATCTATCCTTTCACTTATTTACATACAATTATAAATCACATTAATATTCACTAGAAGATATTTATATCTATCCAGGTTAAAGTGAATTGTGTGCGGTACGGGATGCAGCCTGGCCTCGGAATTCATCTTTCGTTCCAACTCACCGGTTAGGAATCGCTCAGTCTTTGGGGTAGCGCAAAGGTCATTAAAGATAATCCAATTTAACATCATGACATTGTCTTATTAAATTCATACCAATGAATCAGACTATTTATTTATCTTGAACTCCACAGGGATTCATATCCCCAATTACAAGAGTACCATACATGTTTCTAATACGTATAAAACGTACAATTGATTATAATCTGCTAATACGAGCAGTGAAATTTAAATAATTTAATATCCCGAAGCTAAATTCAGTTTACGTCTGAGTTGCCTAGTAACAAATAAACTCAATTTTAAATTCTGAGGCATTATTATAACCAATTTGCATATATTTGTTAAATTGAACACAGCATATTTAATTGCATTGTGAAATTCCTTCCTTTGCGTGTGAAATATATCTACATTAGGATTTTGATTGGATATAGTATTTGAAGGTTCGAGCGCCAGCTACCCAGAAATTTACATATCCAAAAGATAGATACCACCAAGATGACGTCCCTAGCACTTACACTGTTCTCCCCACCTAAAACCTCTAACGGTAACTTGGTTCAAACCCTGGAAACCAAGTGGATTCGGTTGACTTGTCCTCGCGGTTTCACGTCCAGCTTCTCACTTCTACAGTACTTTGAGAAAGTCAAAACCTGTTTAAAAGTTACATTTCATGTATGAGGAGTACACTATATGCGTGCAGCGTAATTAAATAAAACATGATAGATTCGAGTTGATGAATGGAATAATATATATAAAAGTTTATTTACAAAAAATATTAGATATGTCGACATGTGGTAATTCAGCAACCCAACTCGCTTGAGATTCAACCCTTTCAACATAATTAACTTTCTTCCGGTTTGGATTTGGGCCCCCACGTCTTCTTCCCTTGGGTTAAACAGCCTGCCAAATGCGTCCCTCGGGACTCGAACTCAGAACTAAAACTTCCCACTGAGTTCTCTCACTAATAGAAATACGTCATCTGCTACACTCATCGCTATAAATTAACCCACAGCCAATCTTAACCACGTTTAGTTCAAAGAATGGCCCCGCTTCCCTCCAAGAGAATGGAATGCTCTCGGATCAAATACACAAAACGGGCTATCAAAGTACCGAGGATGAATACCCGGCAAGAAGTTTCAGGGAACGCGATTGCCCCTGTTTAACGCTCAAACACCAAGATTAGTAATAAATCTCAGTTCCTATCATCATATTAGCAGAAAAAACTCCAGTACTCTTTCAGGCAAACCTGCTCTAATTTGAAATTCCCTGGCTGCTACAAGTCCAGCCAAAGACTACGCTACTGTCTAGAGCGCGCTTGTCTGAAAGTGTACTTTTTCATTAAACATCTCATGACTTCTTCTATAAAAATAAGGCAGTAACAATACTCGTAATAAGCAGCGCTTCGAGGGTAAAAGCTAACTTCTTATTCCAAGTATTTGCCTCTCGATGAATACTCTAAAAAAATTATAGTATTTTAGTTATCTCACTCCTCTTTCTCTTACGCAAACGAAATTTTTGGCAATTAGTTTAAATTAACTCTTACACGAGCCAACGGTGGTAGCTGACTTGTACAACATTTAGTATTGGGGACATGTATTTTATCTTGCAGTTCAAGTGAAGTTAACAATGCACTTTGTTAGATAGCAATAGTCGACCAAAGCGCCCACCCTTACGTTCGTGCTTTCGGACCCCCCAATTTGCATCATTAATATAACAAGATCCCAACGAAGCAGTCGAAATGTGATTTCTCTTATCATCCACAACATCAAACCTCATGAGATGGGAGTGCAATGTCCCTGTGCCAGGCGCGCAAGGATAGCTCACCCAGTACGCAAAGAATGTCCTAGTTTACGTTAATCAGAAATAATTAACCCACTTACCACAGCAATGGTAGCTGTGAATCAAATTTCATCCCTTACACAGAAATCACAGAAAAAAGAAATTATTCCAGCTAAGGTTCAAATTGCTCAAAACTCTCCTCAGAAAAATAAAACATTAACCATAGTGGAAAATCCCCAAGCCACTTTTACGCTCCCTGAACGTAAGTCCGTGAAATACAGATTAGCTGAAGTTGAATTTGGTTCTCCGATGCAAGTAAAGTAAAACATTACCTTCAACTTATTAAATCTTCGCCTCACGGTCGCAACGAGATTGGAACCCACGAACTGCCCATTACTATGTCTCTATATAATTTACTACAAGAATAGACTGGTTCTCTTCTTAATACATTCATCATAGAGCTTGGCATAGGAGAATAATGTATTTCCAGCGTCTCAGATGACAACAATAGTCACCTGTCTTTATGTATTCATTCGTTAGTGCTTCCTCGGATTTAACAACGCACCTTGTGAGACTAGGAAAGTCTCACTAGGGGCCTTCCCATTAACCACATATTTCCATGCCCGTCTCAATCTCGTAATTCAAAGATATGTACTCCAGTGTTCTTTAATACAGCAAATATTTACTTTCATCTTACTGCCACTCGTTCAGCAGATTTGCTTAATCAATTCCATTCCTCTCAAATAAATCACAATACCACGAGCATGGGAGTGTAATTATCCGTACTAGATATATCATTTCGACTCTCAATGGAATACAACGGAAATTACGTTATCCGAGGACAATTGCATTTGTTCGGCTAGGATAGTCTTAGAAATACACCCTTCCCTTAATCTTATTCTGAGCAAGAAACATCCAATCCCCTATTCCTCTCATTTCCCAGGGATTGAGAAACAAATCAAAACAATATAATCGCCCATTAGTTTAAGATACTGGCAGAATTACTGGACTTAAAACGTATTAACTCTCTCAACAAACTGAATATTTTACTTTACGCGATTGAGACTGACTGAAACTCCAAAGAGAAATTACCGACGTTTCGTTACGATTCCCACTTCAAATTACGTTTGCACACTTATCTGTAATCACTTACTGTATATTTACCAATCTCTATCTCCTCCACTCTCTTGCCCACCATGCAATCGGCGGGCATACACCTCCTCTCTGACAAACGTCAAAAGTACAGACTGTGGTCACCAAGTCATTTTCTCCTCAAAAACCGTAACTGGTTCCTCTGTTTATCAACTACCTTACTCCGCCTCTCGAAGTAAGTCTCAAAGACTACGCAATGAGAGTGCTCCTCCAAATTGAAGCTTCAAAATCCACAGGGCGAGAAAAATAAACGGAATGGGCGTAAAAAATAACTTCTCTACTGTATGAGCAACAAATACCCCTCTCTTCTCCTTCCCTCCAAGCGTTACAAAAACTAGAATAAATAAATAAATCGACTTTCCATCCTCCCACTGAAAATATGAGGCATAGAATTAACATCGAATTCCGATATTGAATTTTAAACAAACATGTCTCTTAATTAATTGGAAACAATTTCGCAATACTTTGAAAACGACTGAGTCATATTTCGGTTTCCTGAAATGGAACACAAGATTAAATATTTCACATATCAAATATATTCACATTAAATTCCTCTGATCAACTTCAGATTTTTTTTCTATAAATGCAAATACTTTTTTAATCAAATTTCTCCCATCTTAAAAAATAGTTAGGATGGATGTCTTAACAAAGGTTCATGCAGTTGTGAGGAATATGCTAATTTTTTAATTTGAATTTTATTTATTGTCTTTAGGTATCTAAGGCACTAAGATCGGGAAGGGGAAAGGATTCGGGAAGGTGTCGGCCAGAGCCTATGTTGGAGGTGCCATCCCGGCATTTGCCTGGTGTGACTGAGGAAAACCCTCAGTAAGGGTAGTCGGCCGCTGGGATAGAACCACGACTTCCCGAATGCTAAGCCAACGCTCTATCACTGAGCTACGGGGGTTAGTGAGGAATATGTTAATATCACAGATTACATGACGCTATAGGCAAGGTATCGTTATAACCGATATCGCTGTAACTGAGGTACACTGTATTTAAGATCAATTTATACAAAATTATTGTATTTAAGACAGAAGAAGATAATACAGTAGAACAGTTAGACGATAGAAAACATTATATATGTATATTACTTTTGATTACATATCTATCATTTACATTGTTCCAAATAGCACACGAGATCCACAATATGCGTACAATTCACAATGGGGCAGAAATCAAATCTAACAGGACAAAATTCGTACCACTGAACTAAGAAACTTCACACGCGTAAAGTGATTAATTTCATGATTGGTAGGAAGGATATGAAGAAATGAAACACAGAGACTGATGGTAAATGATGGAAACATTATTTTTAATGAAACGGTAAAATATGTAACCTTAGTGTGAATGTAACATTACCATGTAAAATAACAATTATAAGATAATCATTATCCTGGCCCACTAAAATCACAAGGCAATATCATTAGCAGCACAAAGAGCTTTAGAAGCAAACTCATCACCATGATCACCGTCGTAATTACTGTTGTTTTCTTCAGTTTCATCAAAATCCAGAAACTAGCTGGATTTCTGGTTACTTTAGTAAATTCTTCACCTCTTTCGGGAAGTGAATCCCATTTTATCATCGACCTTTTGGAAAGATAACTTACGACTGGATCGGAAGTGACCAGAAATGATTAATCACATTAGGTAAACTTGTTTGGGGAAACACTTGCTAGTATGGGTTTCCCGGCACTTCTTGATAATTTATGCCTCTCCTCGTGTGCATATAGCATACCGATTGGTAATATACCATCCTCAAATACTTTTCTACTATGTATCAGGATTTTATGAGCCGTAACATGCATATAACACCACGGATAAAGTTTCACGTATAATTGATATACACACACAGTTTTAATGTTAACTTTGTCATATTCCCCAAATGCCTCAACCTTGACCGCGAATTCACAAGACAAATCCATAAGAACTGTCGAAAAACGATAAATTAATTGTCTGTTGACTCCAGCGATGGACGAGGACAAAGTTGAGTTCTGAAAAACCTGACAGGCCGTATCCATACCACTTCACATAGTTCCTTACGCATTATAGAGGCTGTTGTTTCTGACTGCAACTTACGACAAATTAACTTGTAAGTGCAAAGAGGGCACGTAAAGGCAAAATCTGCTTCAAGGGCAATAAAGACAATAAGTTAGTCCGTAGACCAGCGCAGATTTGAATGCACGGGCAGTCGCGGAACTTTTTGTATCGCTGTGTTCCTGCCAATACCATTGTTGAACTTCTCCCTTTTTCCCATATTCACTTCTGAGCGTACTAAAGTACATATACCAGAATTATTCTTGGCTCACTAACACACACTAAAAAGTACATTTCCCATGTGGAAACATTCTTCCTCTTCACACACACCACTATCACAAAATCTTCGATTTTCTCGCTCGCTACAAAACTGCTTGGCTCCATTTGCAGGGCGTGCTTATCAGAACATTCAATAGGCTACTACGTTATTCATTTGTTATGTACTGGCCTTCTATGTGCGGAAAAGTGAAAATCAGTTGCTTGGCTATGGAGTGGCATAAAATAATTGAGCAGTATAGATGACCCCAAAATGACTTATCCCGCTAATTTTAACTTCTGGCCCACTGCGCAATGTCCCAGAATATTTGGGATCAAATAAGGATTTCCTAGGATATTCTTTTTAGAATATTACAAGGATATTGTGAGTTGGAGTTTCAGGAATATACTGAGAATATCTCCAAAGAATAATTGTTCTCAACATATTTGTAGAATATTCTTGGAATATCCCCAGGAAAATCCTTAGGATATGCGCTCATTCCGGACATTCAGGTATTCGTAGAACATTCTACCATATACCAAGAATATCTTAGAATATCCTTGGAATATTCGTAGCATATTCCTAGAAATCTGTACCTGTGCTGTGTGGGCTAGAACAATGTTGAAGAAAGTACCAAATACCGAAGGTCAAAAATAAATACGAGTATCGAGAAATTCTGGTATCGACCTATCTCTAATTTATATATTACTTAATTACTTTTAATTAAATATGTATTATCATTTGCATTGTAGAACAATGTTGAAGAAAGTATCGAGTATCAAAGGTCAGAAATAAGTATCAGTATCGACTATCGAGAAATTCTGGTATCGACCCACCTCTAATTGAAACCTACATTCATTTTATTTCCTTGTAGAATAAGCTATTTATTTATAACAAAATCTTTTTGTTTTTAAACGTGGTAATCAAGGTTCAGAATAACCTTCTAGCCGAAACGATAACTTTTAGATACGGTTGCCAGGTGTCCCGTATTATACGAGATTTCCCGTATTTTGAGGTGAGAAATGCTTTCCCGTTTTAACGGCATACGGGACGTAATTTCTCCCGTATTTAAACATTTCGCTTCTACCGTGGTTACAACTATACATTTACTCATTCTGCATTCACCCGATGCTGTGAAATTGACTTCCTTAGCTTGCTGCGTTACCTGTTTCCATGAGCATCACTAAAGTCATTTCATTACGTAATGCTGGATCCAGTATTCAAGGCAACCCAAAACAGGTGATATTCTCCCTTTCTAAAATTAATTTACATGCTGTTCCATATACAGTATATTGATGTAGATGTCTTTGTTCTGAGCATTCCTGGTTCAAACGCATTTGTTGAGAGTTTTATCAATTCTTAAAAACAAATGGAAAGATGATGGTAATAAATGTTCAGCAAAATAAGCAGAAATGCAAGTTTTATTTAATTATTTTGATCATAGTTGTAAGAATCTCGTGACTTGATTAAGGGAGATGCAGAATTACTTGGAAGTGCTTGAAGTGAAGTAAAATATTAGGGGTTTGAATGTAAAGAAAAACAACAGAAGTAAAATAAATAATACATGCAAATTTGAATACGTAGCAGTACAGTTAATTATAATAATTTATGTGCTTAAAATTCGATCATGTATTTGAGTTTTTTTTTTCTTGATTTAATTTCTTGCTTTTTGGTCTTGCGAAAATTGCATAACCATCAGGATAGTGAACTTTCCATGACTTAAATGTCATGACTTGTCCCGTATTGTCATTCTAAAAAGCTGGTTTAGTTAAAAAAAATTGTTAATTATTTAATTTTGCTAATACATTTTTTTTGCGTTTCTGAAATTCAATTAAAAAATAATAATAGACTTAGTTATCTGCGAAATTAGATACCGTAACATTGTACGATCTTGTAATATGCTAGAGTGTTTCTGTAGCTCTTCCGGTGGGTATTTCCTTAAATTCTTGCGAAAGTTTTGACAAAGAAAATTTATTCTTCTCCATTCACTTGTAAATTTCCTGATATCCTGTATCCAACATTTCCACCTTTTGGCACATTTCTTCATACTGATTATTGCTAGATATGGTATGCAGTGTTCAGTGGGTATGATCGACTGTCTTTTTAGCTATTTCTGTGTACCCTATTTTCCAAATTTTCAATTCTTTGGTATAATTCCTTATGCTTGGTCTCAGCAGAGGATATATATTATCCTACTCCTTCCATCGCCTTGACACACGTCATAATAACATCGTAATTTGACTCTTAACAGTCGCAATTTTATCCTCTTTGGAAATTTTTCAGACATCCTGCAGCTATCCTACGAAATCATCTATTAACGCTATATGTTCTTCTGTAAATTTGAATTGTCCCACAAGTATCGGTTTTTGTTTTACGTAGCTGCCGTTTGAATGTCATCTTCTGTTTTATTAGGACCTTCGTTATTCTTACACCGTTCTTGTACTTTCTTATTCCTTCTTCGAGTGTCCATTATCATTTTCCAACATCTCATGCTCTAGATCAATCACACCGCTTATAGATTGCTCCATGTTTATCCTATTCTTTAATTTCTTCTTCGTACCACTACGCTGGTTCGCCAATTGTAATGGTAGGAACGGATTCTCGTCTCTTGTGGTTAGAATAATATGTTTTGTAATTGGATAATGGACCATCTCTACCCCCTTGTTATCTGCTAAGGATAACGCTCATACAGCTTTTACCACCCACATCACACAATACTCATACTGTATTTGTTCAACATTATTCTAAATGAAAGTGTTAATATATTTATTTGTTTCATCTTTTCACAACATATACAATTATTATTACTTCTTTCTAAGTTTATAAACTCTCACAAATAGATCACTGTTTAAAACATTTGTACCTCGCATTTTTTTTCATTCCTTTCGTGCACTTTTTTTTATTTTGTGCATCTATGTTAGCAGCTCAAACAATAGGTTTATGGCCAGTGGTGCCCAACCCCTTCGAAAGAACCCCAACCCAAGGCTTAACGCAGCAGCTTTGGGGGTTAACCCCCCCCCCCCTGTAGATCTGAAATCAGTTTTGACGCATTCTGACCCATCCATCCCAAAATCAGGTCATGCAATTGCAAGACCTCCCTATGTACGTGAGCGCTACTGATCTGAACTAAACTATCTCGTGACTTGCCGCTATGCGTGGACAATATTTTTTTTTAACGTTTTCCTAGTAACATGATGAAAACTTGAAGTTGCTTCAGCCACGTATATGAACCAAAGTGAAAATGTTTAAAATTCTTTGAAGGGCGACATCTAGAAAACTGTGCGTCGTAGACGAAAAATAACCGAATCCTGACTTACATAGTAAGCTGCTGGGGCTTGCAAGCAGCTCAAAATTTGCTAAAGATATTATTTTAGAGTAAATCGAGATTTTTTTGTGGGGAGGGGAGTTGTGCGCGTTAAACGGCTTATTTAACTGGTGGGCGCAAAGTTTAATACATACTGAGTAAAATGCCGTTTATTTCACGTCACAAGCATAATTGAAACGAAAACTACAGTTTTCCTTGTAGATTCGAGAATTACTATTGTGAATTTATCCATTGGCGCCCAACTTTTCGAAAGAAGTCATGCAAGGCTTAACTTTTGGGGGTAGATCTGAAATCAGTTTTGACTCATTCTGACCCACCCACCCACCCCAAAACAAGGTCATGCAATTGCATGACCACCCGTAAGGTGTGGGCGCCGGTGAATTAGTGTGACATTTTTGACAAAAATGAACCGCCATTTGTTCAGTATGTCGCTTCAGAGTGCACGCTCCTAATGCATGCAGCTCTTAAAATAATTAATCTTTATAATTTGCATTTGGGGAATGATGAAACATTTTTTTTAAAAAAGGAAACTTACAATAGGAATATTCATTCAAAAGTTATGGTCAGAAAACTGATTTGAGAGCTATTATTCAATATAGTGGCTCAGAGTAACTGCTTTTAAGGCCTACAATGCATAAAATAACTAGTTCGTTAAAATTTACATTTAGATAAATAAATAATGAACAAATCAACGAAACTAATATTACAACAGGACTACTCCAAAAACTTATTTTAGCGGCTATTTTCCAATATGGCAGCTCATATTTTATGCTACCAATATCTAGAACGTTTAAAATAACTGGTTCGTTATAATTTACACTTCGAGCAAAGCAATTAAAGAATAGAAAATTATAATAGGACCATTTACTCAAACGTGATAGCCACATAAGTGATTTGGTCGGCCATTTTCCAATATGGTCGCTCAGAGTCTATGCTACTAATTTCTACAACGCCTTAAATAACTAATTCGTCTTAATTTACATTTAGGGGAACAACGAACAACTTAAGAAAAAGAAGATTACAATAGAACTTCTCACTCAGATTGTATGGCCAGAAAACTGATTTGAGAATTTTTTTTTTAAATATTGTGGTTCAGGATCAAATCTGCAAATCCCTACAACATTTTAAATAACTAGTTCGTTAAAATTTACATTTAGGGAATGACGAGCAACTTAAAAAAAATGACTACTTGCCTAAAAGTTGTAGTCTATTTTCCAATATGTAGGTTCACAGTGAATATTACCATGTCTACAATATTTGAAATAACTGGTTCACTATACGTAATTTACGTGTTGAGGAATTAAATGAACAACTCAAAAAAAGAAAGCTATAATGGAACCACTCACTGAAAAATTATAGCAAATAAAGAAAAAGAAAGACAACACACACACAAAATTTCGCGGATATTTTCTAATATGGGCGCTCAGAGTGCATGCTTTCAATGCCTACAATGCGTAGAATAACTATTTTGTTATAATTTAAATGATGAACAATTTAACGAAAAGAAAATTAAAATAGTCCACGGAGAAGTTATAGCCAAAAAATTGTTTTGGCGGCCATTTTCCAATATGGCGGCTCAGGGCACACGGTTCGAATGCCTACAATGCTTAAAATAACTAGTTTGTTATAATTTACACATATACCAAGATTCATGCTTTTACATATAAAATACACAATTTTACACTTAGCCTCCGGACTACACGACTGTCATTGGTAAACACTATTTGGCTAGACTAACATACAGTTATCCAGAGCATTGAACACTGTAAGACTTGACAATGTTGGCTTTACCTTACGTGCTGAAATAAGGAAGTTACTGAGTTACAAATTACCAATAGTCATTAAACCTATGTTAGAATGAATGTATTACTGTTGTTCTGGATGGATCGCTCTTGAATGAGCCTTCGCGCAAAGAGCTCACAATTAGATGATAAAACCTTGAATCCATTAATTCTCTAGCAATGTTGCAAATTTAACCGACTTTTGCCTACTGCGCTAAACTTTTGAGTAGAATCATTGAGTTACATAGTAGAAGTATCTTGTTTATGTACTCAGGGTGCGAATTACGGCAAGGGGGTGGGCAATACCCCTCTAGATGTATCCCTAGTTGCTAACTAGAATTCACTGTCCCAGGGTGGATGAAATTGTCCCCCGCTAACACATTATAGCTTTATTTTCACGAACTTACGATGAAACTGGTAAGGTTGTGTGCTCTAGTTATGAAAACAATTCAAACATACATGTTACCTCCCATAAAATTCATTTTATCTTATCTTATCAAACATACATGTCTAAAGAAAAAGTATGTTGTGTGGAGACAAAGCTTTTATTGCTAGTGTTACAGCTGGTACTTCCGACAAGTTACATGACAAAATCACTGATCACAGTAAAAGTTGATCACACAACAGAGGAAAGTAACAAAATTTTGCCTAGTAGTCTAATTCCACCCACACAAGTTTCTCAGTTAGTATGTATGAGTTTGAAATTATTGGAGTCGATTGTCATGTCTGAAGTAACGCGCGAACATTGATCTGTGGACTTGAAACGTGTGATGTGTCTTGTGGTCGTTTGCAGTTTTTCTCCTTGTTGGAGTTTTGCAGTGGTTCCCACGTTGTCTAAGAGCTTCAGCAACTGTAAGTAGTAACTATAAACATGCTTGGTGAATGATAACACACATTGATAAGTTTAGCAGGGAAAAGCTTTACCCTGGTAAATGGAGAATCACATTTTACAGTGTCAAGAGAGTCCTAATTTCACCCACCTGATGGATACAAATTTCCAATCCCTAAATTTAACACGATGCATTGTACAACGGGAAGAAGGTGAACTAGTTTAGAAGAGCAGAGAAACTGCAACTCAGTGAAATGTGAAAACAGCGCAATATAACTGCTATTTGATAATTATATTGCCACATCTAACAGTGCGAGAAAAATTTG
This sequence comes from Lepisma saccharinum, assembly GCA_022664845.1. Taxonomy (NCBI): domain Eukaryota; kingdom Metazoa; phylum Arthropoda; class Insecta; order Zygentoma; family Lepismatidae; genus Lepisma; species Lepisma saccharinum. Next base: position 12,625 of record JAGDQP010053903.1, read on the forward strand.
AAAAGAGGCAAATAAGCAACTTCGTAGAAGCAAAGTTAAAGGAGTTTATTTATCACGCAGAGATGGCAGAGGAGATGACCAGTGTAGTTAGACATCAACAAGCGCCAAATCTATCACTTATTACGACTCAGAGTGGTCTACAAGATACAAGCCTGTATTAATGAAAGACTGTACTAGTGTACTTCCAAGAAAACATGGATGAAAAGTGGGTTGCATGTAGAAAATGTCACGTTTGGTTTCATGAAAACTGTGTTGGTAAAGAAGCAAAAGATTCCTTTTTCCGCTGTGATATTTGGCTGCAATACCTAGAGAGGGATTTAAAGATAAAATCTATCTCTTTTCCAGATTTCGTGTTTTGAACTTAGAATGAAACAGGGTTTTTCCTATTTACAGCATTTTCTTTAGTTTAGAAAAGTGACACTTGTATTTTTACACATATTACAGATATAATTATTCGTAGTGCCGTACTTTAGGTTATAAGCAGATTTGTATTGTTTTAAAATGTTCAGTGGACGAAATTTGGGTCCATTTTTTTTTTAAAGCCAGTTTTGTCTTGATTTGGAAAATACCGTACATTATTTCTCGAGTTTTATGAATTAAATTATTGTCCAGTCACAACATATTAGTACCTTAATGTTTGTAAAAGTTAATGTAATGGTCACATTCTTGTTATGATCTTTACAATAGATTTTATGAACATCCAAAATAGAAGTGGGCGGTACTTTTCTCTAAATGTTTGAAAATTCTAGAGAAATAAAAAAAAAGCCGAGAACCATATCAAACAGCACTCAGCTTTTACGCTATGGTCTTGAAAATTATTAGGACT
>JAGDQP010053904.1:0-13450 GCA_022664845.1 Lepisma saccharinum
TGGAAAATAATAATAATAGTTGCCAAACTTATTATTATTAGCAACTTGAAAGAACCTCCAAATTGTTTCTATAATGTAAATTCTGAAAAGAACACTCCAACTCTTTATATAACGTTTCAAATCCTAACCCTCAAAGCTGAAGTACTAGCATCTTCCTGATTTGAACCACTATCCGAGTTCATATTTTTGAAGTTGGTGTCTTCATTTGAAATCGAACGCGCGACCATTTAGCCATGAAGGTGCTTTATAAATAAGAAAGCAAAGGAAAAGCAATGGCCTAGTCCTTCGATTGTTTCAGTCTTCTTCAAAATTATTGTCAACAACAAACGGAAGAGCTGCAAATGTTTTTGGTTCATCTGAACCTTTTTTCAGGCGGTATTCCTTCGCTGCTGGCGTTGGATTCTTTGTTTTCCTTTAGAGGAAGGTGAAAGGGGAGGGAGGAAGAAAGTTTTGAAGCTGTCGTGGGGCTGATGTTTTTATGTTACAAGTTTCCTTCAACCTGTAGTACCGCACCCAGCACACTCACTTAGTAAGAAAGCACTTCTGTAGAGAGAGGGAAATTTCCCTGCATAGGGAATTTCTGGGAATTTGAATTACAATTGTGCCATCTGTTGTCCAAATATTGAAGTAGGTGATAAATCGCGTGGGAGCTAAATCACAAAACTGCCTTCCCTGATATATCCTCTTAAAAATGAAGGTACAAGCAAACAGTTGGAACAGGAGGTTAGGCAGTTTCTTGTAGATTGAATTATAATACAAAAGTTCCGAGAAATAGCAAGCGAAAAGCTGAAATACAAGAAAAGCAGATTGATATTTTCAAGATGACGGCGTGCTCTTGTAAAATCTGACCCAATAACCTAGCCATGTAACTTATCCTCTCGTTAATTTTTTTAATAAAACATATTTTTTGGCGAATAACCTCTGCAAATCAAACTATTTTTCACTTCGAAAACCTTAATGTGAACTTCCAAAATGTTTGTACACATAACTAGAATATTATGCCAGCTGGCTTCCATATTTTTATCTTCTTTTTTGTAGGTTCCAGCCAAAAGGGTTTCCACAGCTACCCAACTGCAAGCATCCCACTGGAAAGCTGAAATGTAAAGAACTGAATATGCAGGATATACGTCGGATTCATCAGAAGTTTTACGAACAAAGCAATCGAGACTGGCAGAGCAATTACATACGACAGCATGTCACAGTTACATCTCCTCGAACAGCTCAACCTAGCGAAGTCAATGTGTCAAAAAGGCAACTCATTACAAACTTCATACTCCCCAAAAAACGTGAAGGAGTTTCTACGAACATAAGGGTTTGTAGAGCGGCTTTTATGGGAATTTTACAAGTAAAAAAAAAATGAGACTCAACAAAATTTGTCAGAGTTTGATTAACGATTCCTCACTGCAACAGCCGAAAAAGGAGGGGGTGACAGAAGAACGAAGCTGTACGAAGACAGGGAAACTACAGTCATCAAACACATTGAGCAATTCCAGCCGATCGAAAGTCACTATTCTCGAGGAAAAAAGCTGCAACGCCAATATTTGAACAGTGAGTTAAATGTGAAGGTAATGTGGGAATGTTCTGTAAGAAATATCCCGATCTAGATGTGAAGTACGACTACTATCGAACAATATTCTGCAATAACTTTAATATTGGCGTGCCCTTATGTTGACACATGCTCTACATGCTCGTCTCTCCAAAGTAGAATTTCCTTGGCAAATCAACCCACAGAAAGGCAAAATTTGAAACATCAGCTCAAGGCACACAAACTTCGCAGCGATGTTTTTTTATGAAAATCTGAAAAAAGACAGCGAAGCTGAACTGAAATTAAGTTATGACTGCCAAAAAAACTTAGTCCTTCCAAAAGTCCCGGATCAGGCGGCTTATTATTCAAGACAGATGTATTTGTATAATTTCACTGCTTGCCGGAGACCCTCTACAAGCTCTCAGACCAAAGAAAATGTGACCTCGTACGTTTGGTTGGAGAACGAGTTTGCGAAGGGGTAGAACCAGATAGCTTCGGCAGTTCATCGTCAACTGCTTCATGCCGATCTGGAGGGTATCACCAAACTGCGTCTCTTTTCGGATGGATGCGGTGGGCAAAATGAAAATACGACCATCATTGGAATGTTGATGTACTGGTTCCTGTACGATGCTCCGAAACATGTACAAAGGGTTGAAGTGTGGTTCCCGATTGTCAGTCATTCGTTTATTCCCCCGGACAGAGTTTTCGGAAACATGGAGAGAAAATGTAATAAACCAAGCGTGATCGAAAACCTTGCAGTCTATATCGGCATAATGGAGAAATTTGACACAATAGTGTCTTTGGGGGCGGAAGACTGCAAGGTGAGAGACTGGAAGAAGCTCGCCGATGAAGTCATGAAGAGTCCTGGATCTTGGCACTTCCAATTTCAAAAGTCTAAAAAGATTATCTTAACGAAAACAGCAAACCAAAAGTCGTGCCTTGTGCAGGGTGAGCCATTCTTCAACTTTGAAAGTGGAGAGCCAAAATCCCTTTTCAAAAGGGGCAAACATTTCATGAAAAATTCTCTTCCCGACGAGATTCCCAAAGGGATTATACTGAAGAAAGCAAAAATGATCGACATCCAGCGACTCCTAGCACTCCACTGGGGAGAGGCTTGGTCCCAGGAAGAGAAATTGAAGTTCTACAGCGAAGTTTTCCAGCAGCAACAGCTCATGGAAATAGGCGGCAATCCAAACGGAGAGGATTTATAGCTTGATTTTGAGCTTATGGATGACGATGATTACAAAAACATTGTGTGAATTCTTCTTTCTTTGTCGTGACAATCTTTTCCAAAGATTGGTTTCCAACGACCTTAGCGAACTACTAACTTATAAAACGTGTTTAAGAAAACTGTGATTGTAATTTAAGTTTCCTATTTCATTCAAAGGTTGAAACCAATATGTCATATTAATGTTGCATACACGATATTATTGTAAACTTAGCCTTTTTACTTGATTAAAAAATGTAACACAGTTTGAGTTCATCAAAAAATATATTCTCACCAAAAATTAAAAGACGTTTTACCATTTTTGCGTTCAATTTTAGCCCTAGCACATTATTTTCTTGAATTATTACAACAACACAACGGTATCATGCTTCTCGACATGGCCAGATATGCACCCGAATGACGGATATAGCCGGTTATGCAACCGATTCCATCATGGCCGCCGATGCGATTGCAAAATGGGTCAACTCACCCATTAGGCTGTAAAACGGGTAATCACAACATTTGAAATAAAATATTAATTAAACAGTTGAAGTATAAAGTATTAATTATACAGCCTTTCATTCACGAAATTGATGTTTTTTTCTTTTCTTTTTTTTTTTAAAAAAAAGAACCCATTGTAACTTTGCTGTGAGAGCGGGCGTAAGTTTTTGCGCCTTTCCCGAAAATCTGTTAACATCGATTTAGCCGCCTTTGCATCTGGGCTACTCATATATATCTCAAATAAACTTATTCGAAGATACCCAATAACTCCTTATTTTTTTTACAAGGAAACCATCAGTTTCCCAAGCAAATAAGAACGCAAAATGTCGAAAATTGGTGACGGCAGGGACTTTACAAATTTATAAGAAAATGAGCGTCTATATTAAAGGAGAAGCCTACATGAAGGAACAAACTGACACAAAGCAAGCCACCTACAGATTACCATACCCATCTGTATGCAATCCACCTCGTCAGACACACCACTGGGTCGACGTGCCTTATCTCTTTAATATTTATATTGTTATACTTCAAACGAATATCTTTGCCTCCGACAAACAAAACTACCCAGATTTCGGAAACAATGACTCTTTCTTTTACCTATTTCCCCCCAAAAAAAATCCCCGAAGGAAGTAGAGACCACCTATGAGCTATAGAGTCTCTTTCTTTGCTTTGTGAAGACAGATGTGATCATCTGTTTGAATGAGTGGCTAAATTGGTACAGAAACTTCCTTCTTTTAACTGCTTCACCTTCACTCTCTTCATATATCAACACTTCTCTCTCTTTTAACAGCTGTCTTAAGAACTGAGTGAAATTATGCTAGATTTGACCATGATGCAAAGAGTAAGATGCTAGATGCCAAAGCCACTTAAATTATGCTAGATTTAGCATTTTTATGCTAAATATGGCATCATTGACTGTCGTTTACAACATTTAGGCGCCGAACGATCTCCAATCCATATTTAAAGTCTTCTCTTTCACCCCAAGTTCTAGGATCGCTCTGAAGAAAGTCTCTAGGTATTTCCAGACACTGGAAGAACACAGTAGTATGTTTAGTGACAAACGAATCAATTCCCATGAGCAAATATTCTTGTGGGTCATCTATAATTTTGCGTTGCGTTGGGGTGTTGATCCCATCACGTTCTTCTAGCGCTTTTACCATTTTCTGATTACATTCCAGCGACAAAGTTTGGTCAAAAAATGCCAAACCACCCAAAACCTTACTTATATACCACAAATGCCTCGTCAGCTTTTGAAGGGCAGTGTCTGCGATACGTGTACTCTTGGTCTTGAATTGACAAAGCTGTTGAAGAAGTTCCACATCACAACGCGGAGCAAGTTCAGCATGCGTTGCAGTGAACAATGCTTTAACATAGAACAAAGTCAGAGAAATGCAGACTTCTGGATGCCTTTTTCTTCCTCTTTGGTTAGTTCTAGCTGAGACTGAACATGAAAATTTTGAAGCTGTATAATACCTTCGATAACCGCCTGGCATGATGTGTTGCACCTGGTCTTCTGAAATGGACTTCTTTCTTCGGCCGCTCTCCAAGAAAACATACTGTTAACTCTAGTAGTTCTAGATAGTCATCTCTGTGATGACCTAATTCCGTTTGACGTTGGGCAAAATGCAGAAGAGATGCTACATTATTTTCCAGTAAATCACATATCATTTCACTCCCGATACCAGTTTCGTATCTTGTGAGATCGAGTTTGTCCCAATGTTCCTGTAATGCATGGAACAAGGTAACATTGGGCCCAGTCGTTACACCACTGCCCCATACACAGTTCTTGAACACATTAGCAAGTATCAACTCTAATATGTGATGACGATGTGGAAGGTTCAGAAGCTGCTCTTTCAAAAGACGTTGTAGAATCGTGGAAGTACCTGCAGCGTTTACTCGTATTGACTGCAGTTGTGTTGAAACACAGTGCAGTGACTTTCTTAACTCTTCTAACAACTTAACAATAACTGTCGCTTGTCCTAGACCTGTGTTCTTTTCCAATTTTGCTGCTCCTAATAGTTGATCTGCTGTCGTACTGGAAAGGTCTATCACAAAAACAGGTAAACGTTCAACTTTCTTATTGTTATGAATATCAGGCATTAATTTTCTGTCCCATTGAACCTGAAGCGGCCCTTTGGGCTGAAATTGTCTTTTCAAGTTTTTAGCTAAAATGGTACAACGTTGTTGCCGGGTACATGAAATTGTGGAGCGGTTTATAGCTAATTCTGTTGTATCATGTCCTAAGCTCTGCGCAGTAGCAGTTATTAAATACTCTGCCTTTTTTATACTAACATTAGTTCTATCTAATGTGGCAGATAACTGAGGACACGCTTTCTAGCTCTTCTCTCTGTTTTCATCCTTTGCGGGGTAGCTTGAAAATTTAAAGTAATGCTGTCATCCGAATGAAAGTCTTCCTCGCTTTTAGCAGAACTAGTTCTTGAATCAAAGGCCACACATTTCTCCCTATTTCGGCGTTCCCTTTCTTGCTGTCTCTGTATGTTGAATTTCTCTTGTCTCTCTCTCTAGATCTTATCGTTCATGACAAGATATCTATCCACACACTCCATTGTTACTGGACGGCCATCCTGTCGTTATACTATTAGGAAATCCTTGTATTCTGTATTCTTCATCACTCCAAAAACTACGTCAAAGAAATTTCCCAGTTCACTTAAAAATTGTTTTTCATTATTCTCTTGCGTATCAGATTTTCTTCTGGCATTTTCCTTTAGCTTAATCCATTTATCAAACAATTTTTCTATTCTGACGGTATGCTTCCTTGCTCGAATAGGAGTTCGCGCTTTTTCCCAAAACATTTACACGCTTTGAATTACACATTGCGAACTTTCTCGCGCAGTCTTCTTCAACATAAGATGATGATGTAGAAACATTTTCAGAACCTGTTTATTGGAAGGTAGCTGTAGGAATCTTGTATCATGTCACCATCAGTAGTATCTAGTAAGTAAATTCGGCTGTTACTTCTAGTGGTGTAGGACATTGTTGTTCCTGATTATCTGTATGTCAAATGAGCATTGAGCAACGAAATGAGCGATGATCTGAGTATAAAAGACCTACTGAAGATTGTTGTGTTGTCTGCGATAATGATTTTCATGAATTACAAATAGCGTATTCAATATTCAATTCACACGGCGAACAATTATTCAACAAGACACTTGCTTCACTTATCTGGATTAGTTGAACAATATTTGTACACATCTACTATAATACCACGCGGCACTAAAACATCAAACACAACGAGTAAACTGAACGACAGAAGCCGAAGTAGTAGTATTATTGTTGGACAGAACGATCATCGTCGTCCTGTCAACGCTGCCGTCTCTTCGTTATTGTTTTATTTGTAATCTATATTTTACATAATTGTTGCTGGTCTAAGTGATGTTATATTGATATAGATTTAATGGCAGGGCTAGTCTATTTGAATCTTGAACATTTTCTTTTCTATAAGGTAGGATAAATAGTTGCTATATATTCAGGTGGTGGGTATCTGTTAATAACCTGAAGTGTTAAGGCCTGATCATTTTCGTTAATCGTCCGGTACATTTCTAGTAAGTGATGCAGTGGTGGATGATGATAGCGTGGTTGGATGTCTTGTTGAGCATCTATGTGGATTGTGTCCAGGAGTGTTGGGTGAGCCGTAGTCCAGCGTTTTGTTATATAGTTTAGTCGTAATGTTTCCAGGTGTGCTTTGATTTCCGGGAACGTAAGGCGATCATATAGCAGATATGTGGGACTTGGTAGTTTGATGTGGTATGCCAGCCTTAGAGCATCTCTCTCCTGTAGCTGTAACCTTTTATAGAAATTTTCGCTGGCTATCATCCAGGCGATATGACTATATGTGAGATATGGACACAAGAACATTTTGTATGTATGGAAGATGGTGTCTGTTTTTAAACCCCAAGTAGTGCCTGTTAGCCGCTTCAGTAGTATTAGTCGGTTATTTGCCGCTTTGTTGAGATTGCTGAGGTGAGGTTTTTAATTTAGCTTAGTGTTGAAAATGACTCCGAGGTGCTTGGCTGATGTCGCTCTTATAGGTGTGTGGTTGACATTGAGGTCAAGCTTGGAGGGATTTCGACGGATTCTTGTTTTTGTTTACTGTATTACCAGTGCCTGGGTTTTTGAGAGGTGAGGCACCACATAAGACACGATGTGGGAAATTTATCAATAGCTGTTTGGAGCAGACGATTGATGTGTTGGATAGTGTTAGGACTGAATTGTGTTTACTCAGACATTCGAAAATAGGACTTCTTGTTTTGAGATGCTAGTGGCCTTGTTCCCTTCTTCAAACTGACTAATACAGTATTTCCAAGGCCAAATAAATCATTCTATAACTGGCTATCGTTCTTTTCTTCTACCTTATGATGAGCGGGTATAAATTGAGGTGCGTTTTTAGTAAAAAAAAACTAATTTCGATTTTTTAGCGTTTGTTCACTTCTTCAAATTGCTGGTTCATTTTTTCTAAACTATGTCTGTGAACTTTATGGACTGTTTAATGTGCGTACTGTTTTCACTGCCTCAAAGGAAGAAAAAAGTCTAATCGCAAGACCAGAGCTTTCCTTCGAAACTACAAAATAAAAAGGAGTTTCTCTTAAAAATAATTTTAAAAAAATTAGGTGAAGGAGTACCGAACCCTGGACCACTGAATCCCAAGTCCAATGCCTTACACATTTTTTTTTACAATTTTATTAAATCTGAATTTGATTACAGAATCAGAATAAACGGAAAATATTACAATAACATTAAATGCAAATAGGTTATAAAACAAATTAAACAATAACATTTCAAAATAACCTATTTAAAATATAAATAAAATATAAACCATTTTAAAAATAAAAACTTTGGATAAACTGGTATCGAACTTGGGACCACTACATTACAACTCCAACGCCTTATCCATTACTCCACGTAGCCAACTATCACCCAGTGCTTTCTGAGAGCTCTTTATATCAATTCCGTACACGGGTAACAGACGCTACTAATTACGTAGTGTTCACACGTCATGGTTGTCCTCTCCGCAGACAATTCTCTGCCATTTTGTTCCGTTCTTCCAGCAGTTCTGTTTCTTTAGAAAACAGGAAACAATGTGTTTTACCATTAAGAAGCTTCGGAGAAAAATAACAGTTAAGCCTACTTTTTCACTGCTATTTTTCATTGTTTGTAGCAGTCATAGCAATTTATCCCATGTAGCAGTGAAAAATAGCTGCTACACTAGTTTTGCCCATCTCTATTTCGCACCTACTTTTCAAGGCTTTACTAATGTGTGTGTGTGTGTTTTTTTTTTTGCTTTCTTTGTGTATTGCATAGATGCGCCATGAGTATGATAGATTCAGGCTTGTGTGAGGAAGTGATGATCGGAAGAACTTATCAGAAGTTGAGATGTATATACAGTCTCCGTGGTTTAGTGGTTACGATCGATGATTTTTATAAAACTTCGGGGAGGAGAGGAGAGCTCCAGTTCTACTCATGTCGGCCATCTTAGCTAAGGTTTTCTAATGATTTCCTCAGCACCATGAGGGGAATTTCTGGATTCATTTCCAAATTTCTGGATACCTTTAATAGTCACAGCGACTGTCTACTTGTCTGTATTAATTTCATTTTCTACATTTTCTGTTATTAATTATAGGTACCAAGAAAATTTACTAAGGTTAATCCTGAAAAAAATACTATGACCACTGTACTACAAATTTGAGTACTTCCTTCATTGTTGTTCATTTCAAGTTTTATCCTGTTTTGAACTCATGTGTGTGATGATATAGAGCGTTCACTGACATACCCATTATCTGGCGTGTATCGAAGTGCACAAAGGCGTATAGTCGTTTATCATGCTTCGAATATGCATCGTCAGGCTAAAAGGCTTTCAAGAAGTATAAAAATAAATTAGTCTTTTGTGTTAGAAAACATATTTTAAGTTAAGATCGTTGGATTGTGTTTATCGGAAATAACTGATAAAACGGTTTAGTAAGTTATAAGATATGTGTGTTTAGTACTATTCATATAGAAATGAGAAATATATGTTCTCATATTCATATAGAATATGAGAACAGTTCTAGTTCTCAATATGAATAGTTCTCATATTCATACTATTCATATAGAAATGAGAAATCATTATATTCATAAGCTAATGTCTGTTTCACGTAGTTCAAGTATATGTTCTAACAAAGGTAGCAAACATATCAATAGTTTTTGCATCAGAACTATTACGTTCTTCTCCGGGAATACTATTTAACGATGTATAATTCAGATGCCTTGTTTTCTTAATGGTTTCCGGCACTACTTCAGAATATCGTATAGGTATAATAAACATACTGTGTCAATGCTCTTTACCTGCTAACTGATTGGGCGGTCTAAGAAATGTAATGGCGCCAGAATCTACTGGGAAAAGTGTACTAAGAATACTACACTAACGAAGATTTTCCAATCATGATCCATTATTTCTAACATTGTCAAAATTGTTAATTGTTGTTTCTTGGTAGTGGTAGTAACACATCTTATTTTGAATGAGAAGAAGAAATCAAAAGCCTTTCTCACTCTCAACACGAAAGATGATAGTTTGGTTTTGTGTATTTCTGTTGGGCTTCATTACTTTACGAAATTCAGATAGCCAACAACTAAGACAAAATCAGTACAATGCGTCAAGGGATATTAAAGAAATAATGAGAAATTTTCGCAAAACAATGCATGTGAACTTTACATTGAAACCTGCAACTAAGACAAAAACTAGAACAGAAAGCGACTACTCAATTGTGAGTTCAAATCATCAAGTTGTTGTTGGAGCATACCGACAAAATGTTAGTCGTGGTACTTCCATGAATGAAAATGAAAATTCAGAAGTAAAATTTAGCACACATTGGACAAAGCAAAGGAGACTGACAAGAAGAAGAGAGAGTTTGAATTTTATTTACTGGATTGTAATTTTTCTGAGTATTGCTGTGTGTTTTTGGTGTTTAATTGGGATTATCTGCATATGCGTCAAACGACGTGAAGATGCACAGAATGTGAAATATTTTCGTGTATTACAGACTAATAATTACTTAGATGATGCGATTAATTATAATGATGTCGAAAAACAAATGTATCCTTAATGATTTCCTGTAATAAGGGTTCAGAGAAGAACATGAAAACATATAGAATAATGAGAACCACATGAAGTTGTTTAAACGCTGTCTCTTCATTCGCTGCGAAATGTATAAGCAGGAATTCTAAGTTACTTTACGTTATTGTGGATTAATTTCTTCCGTGACAAAGAAATGTTTTCGTTAGTTAAAAGAATGAATGTGAAAACTTACTTGCTAGGAACATTTGATCATTTTGTAATCATTTTTTTTACTGAAAATAAAACAAAACTGACAGTTAAGGTGGTTAGTTCTTTGATCAACTGTCGAAGGGAATGTCTGAATATGAATGTCCGATGAACGCTTAAAAAGGATACAATAGGGGCATATACATAAAACAACTTACGCTATTTGTCACATAATCACCATTTCAATTGAGACACTTCTTGTATTGCGGTACGATATTATTGTAACACCCTGATTGAGTAAAAGAAAGTTGGCATCTGGGAAAATGATTTGCCACAAGCCCGTAACTTCGTACAAATGCATATTTTAAGTTCCAAAGTTGTTAAGTCTTTAGATAGTAGTTTTGTGAACATTCTGAATAGGTTCATCAGCCACCAAGTAAACGACCAACATTGACCTTCTCACCTTCATTACACATGTTTCTTCGTTTATCTCTAAACTCTACAGCTCTCTAACACATACGAGAGTTTTTACTATAAGTGATCTTTTGTGTACTGATGTACGTAGTTTTTGCGCTCAGTCATTTTCTTCTCTCTCCTAGAGGTGGTAAAGTGGAGACGTTTATAGTGATGGTGTGCAAAGGGGCAAAAGATGGGATACAAGTACTGACTACTGACACAATAGTTGATGATAAGAAACTTCATTCCAAAGGCAATCAAGATGTGGTAGGAACATTGGGAATGATGCTCCATCGTACTTCATGTTTAAAAAGTGGCGGCTGAGTTTCATTGAGGAAAGACAAAGACTGAGAGACTCTCAGTGAATGTCTGTGCGCAGCAACTTCTAACAATACTGAATAAGTCGCCATTACCTCTTGATTAATGATCATCCGGCAAATGCAACAATTCACCTGAAACGATTAATTCTAAACGTCCACACAGACAATATGTAAAGGAACAATGATCCAACTCGATCAGCTGTTGCCGTACCAACACTTCACCAACTTGTTGACTATCCGCTCTATTTATCAGATCGGGATTCTTCAGGTTCCTATAAAACTGTCAACATAGATGATGATGTCACATCTGCGAGAGAAGACTTTCCTGAGTCTCAAGAACATTCTTCTTCATAGTTGTGATAAATACATTGGCTTATAGCTGGAAAAAGTGTTAGATTTCAGAGTGGATAATCTTGAAAACAACAGACTAATACGATCCTTACCAAAGATCTTTACACTTAATTCACAAACTTTGCAAAATATTCTGGTACATCAGTCAAACTTCATGAACTGTACTTAATCAGCAATATATTTAACAGTCCTTTACTTTTAGCGTGTAAGAAACGTTGCAGTACACATGTTTTCAATTTAATAATCGAATGAAATACTAAAAATTCAGTTGGTAACTAGAATATGTTTAGAAGTAACCAATGTATGTAGCTACATTTTGGTCTTTAACGGGTTCAACATAAAAGCTTTTCTTTGTGTCTCCAACCGTACTTGCCCTGCCCTGCGTTTATGCCACTTTGTTACACTGTGTGTGGTGGCATGCAGCGCTGAGTCTTAGAAAACTGAGTTATGGTTGGTTACCGCATTTACGTAACTTTCTTTCGCTGGTTTCTATCGCACTGCATAGTGTATGATTTTCGTAACACCTCTAGAAAATAGAAGTCAAATCCTTACTTGCAAATCATGTTTCTGGTTGAATGCGGTTTTTCAACGAAAAGGAGGGAAAATCCGTGCAATAGAGGAATATTTAAGTGATAGTGAGATACACTGAGAAGAAATTGTCTCAGTAGTATGAGAGTTCGACTGTGCGCAGCCCAATCCTTGCAAATATTACTGCACCCACTTGCAGAAATCGCTGCCCACGTCCTGGTAAACTTGAACGTGACTTGATTTGACTCCAAGGCCTGCACTTCCCGTGCCTCCTTGCACCAGATCCGTGAATGTTATTTGAACTATTACACTACTCACCATACTAGCTGGATTTTGTACCGTTATATTTTGACCTGTTCCCTGCACTCAAAACGACGTCTGAAACCATAGACTTTCCACAGTGACGACGCTATTATCTGCGCTGTGTGTGAGTAGTGTGAGGACCAAGAGAGCTCGCTTTCTTTCCCATGGGTAAGTAGCACGGAAACATTGCTAGCAGAAGTGCATCACACTCAAAGAGAACTACGTAGAGAGAAGTTCGGAAGTGTCATTCGCCTGGGACGACTAACTACTTTACCTGTCGACCCACTCTCGTAAACGGCGTTCTCTTGGTTGAAAAAAGTAAGTGTGAAAAGAGTGTGTGTTCTTGTTTCTGAAGTTTCTTCGTAAATAAAAATGAATGTGCCCATGTTGGTGTTATTATGACGCCAAAACGGCTTGACCGATTGGAATGATTTTTCGCACATAATCAGATATTGGACCCGTGTGGGAAGTTATCATATCACTTTAATTTTAAAATTATTATCTTCAGAGATAATTGACCATTTAATTATCCATTGAATTTCAATTGCGGTGGTGAGAAAATGTGAAAGCAAAACACGCGGCAATCCATACTACAATGTTGTTCGGCGGGTTGATTACATTCAAGTGGTCAATTCATTAACAACATCGACCCAGCGAAGCTGGTCTCTGAAGAGCTAGTCATAGAAAAAATTGAAATGTGATGGACAAGAGATGGGAGAAGTGTTTTTTTCTTTCAGTTCTATAAAAGCTAAGGAAAAACGTCGTCTGGTTATGGATTGTGTTGGTTTAATAAAAGTCGCATTGCAAAGTTCTTAAGTCTAGTATACAAGAACTTTGCTTGACTCTACGTAATGTGGAAGACAAGAGCTTTGTATTAATGTCAGTACAGAATGATTGCCTATGAAGCTGCATAGTGATTATTAAGAATTTACGTGTGACTGTTTTAAATGTCCATCAAGTAGTATACTAGGGGATTTCTCAGGATTTTCTTAGGGCGCCTTTTC
>JAGDQP010053906.1:0-13449 GCA_022664845.1 Lepisma saccharinum
GAGAGTTGCTCCCTTATTTGTGTAAGAAAAGACGAAGAAAAATGTTATGAACATGTCTGAAATTACGATAGGAAGTAATTTGTTTATTAAATGTAAATTTCATAACACTCCATACGATATACCACGCAGATGTTTTAAACAGATGCGATTGTTTTCAACATTTTGTTTAAAACATTTTGAACATTTGTTTTAAACAATAATTTTTAAGCCATGTTTTAAATGTTATATTTTTTCTTTGAAAGAATCATATTATTTTTAAGAGTACGGGAGTAGTATTTTAGTTTTGTATTTACCAATAAAACATATAGAAATTGTCCCGTGTGAAAGCAAGTTTCCAAAATAATCAGTATTATGGCGTCGCAAGCCTGCAGGTGGAGACATCAAATGCGTTGTTTTGTTTGTTCTTTATCATTTGAATGATAGGGGCAGGTAATATTAACTTACTATCAATAACATGAAACAAGAGGTTCATATTTCAATTCTTCCTTTTTTTATTTATTGTGAGAAACTGTCAGGAAAAGAACTTCTTGGGAGCGTATTTCCTTCTATGATTGTATTGCTCTATCTCTTTTTCATGTTTATGAGGAAAGGGATAGTAATGAGTAGCTGTGGAGATTTGATAATCATTTCTTATTCGATGCTTGGAATTTTAGTCGTGAACTATCCTCCCCCCTGATCCATCGGTACTATATTTTTGTCATTCTTTAGGGTCAAAATAAAATTTATAGTCATGTTCCCAAAAAATGAAAACTGGTTTTAGACCATAATGGCGACCATAATGGTTTCGAAGAAAAGTTCATTTAGTATGTGATGTGTTCTTCTGGTAAAAGAAAAAAAATGTGTAAATATTACGAAGCATGGATTATTAGTATTGTGTTAGCAACGGGGAACTAATGAGTTTTGATGCTGTGTTTGACACAAGTCACGTTAGTGCGTGTGTTTTATCTGTCTAAGTTTAAAACAGCTAAAGTGAAAGTCAGGTGTTTTGGACCAACAGTAAGAGAAAATCACTTCTTGTACACATTTCCCTCACATTAGGAGTTGTTTACGTATTAAAAGGCTAGAAAGAAAGCTTAATGAAATATTGGGTAGAGGGTAGTTCTATTGGTTAAGGTATGAAGTTAATACAAATTCGACTGGAACTCTATACTGGCACTCGCCTGTCTTTAGCCGAAGCAGAAAATAATATTGGGGGAAATGTAATAAGTAAACCAAGATAGACATACGAAACGTGTGGAAGGTAAACTTATTGTGTATTTATAAAGGGGAGAGATCACAACATTGTTGTAGGGTAAAGCTAGTGTACACGTACTTACTGCTTGAACATGCTGTAGTGTTGGAAATAAACAGACACAGAGATACACACTGCCATTTTAAGGTGTAGACAACCTTATATGTGAATGCATGTGCACTTAGTGTTACAGAAATACAACCGGGAACTACGTAATATGTGCACGGTAGTGTAAGACCTACGTATTGTACTATGGGCACGAAGGCTTATGTAACTTGTGAACGAAATTACTTAGAGTCAAACTGGCTTGAGATGTTTGTTATTTGGACAGATGTAATGGAACGGCCAGTGGATACTTTTGATTGAACAGCTTTATTGTTTTGAATGAACAACTTGTGAAATGGAGAGAGGGAAATGGAGGAGAAAGAAATGTTGCTGTTAAGTTTGTACATTAGAGGCAACACAGATGGAATATCTAAAAGCTTCACTTTTTAAAACTTGGAAATATGGTCACGTAAGTAGTAATACTCCCATGATCCTTACCAAAAAAGGGGGGTATAAGGAAACACCACAGTATAATTTTAAAGACTGTCATTGAACGTTTAAACCTTTGTATGGAATTAAAGAACCCATCAGTATATTATTTGAATTTAGATTTATATTTGTTTGCTGTATTAAAGATTAACATTTAGGGGTTTCAAATTCTGTGGGGTAAATTATATCACCTCGATTTAAAAAATATAAAGTGTTACTTACAGAATATTTTCTTCAGCCTTCTTTCAACGAGAGATTTTTCACTTACTGATGTTGAAACAAATAACTAGGTCCTTTAACGATTTTTCTTAATATGTGATACACAGAATACTTCCATCTCTACTTCTGGCAATGAAATAATTTTTCTTAGTGCTGATGAAAGGAATAAGTATGTCAACTATCGATCTTTAAAAAATATAGATTCCACTCGTACAACGCTTTCTTTTCATTTTTAGATTATGACCTCCTTTTTGAGTAACGGAAGAAAAAGCAGGTCAAGCAGAGTAGGTCAATCATAAAGTAGAAGTGACCCGCAATCCTTTCAATTTTAGGCCCGCAGGCGATAACGGTACTTTGATCTACCGTAAAGCCTAAGAGTACTTGACCTCCTTATAGCTTGCCGACCTCCTTTTAAGTTACTGACCTCCTTTCTACATCTTCTCTTAACGGAACGATGTTTGTATGTCAAACATAACTTAAATTCTTTCTCTTTAGTATTATTAGATTGTTTTCTATGTCATAATATAATAAATGTTATTTTTGTATCCTGTGCAACGTTTTACGACATGATTCTTGTTTGAATACGTTTACAACATGATTTTTGTAGGTTTTGGCCTAAGGAAAATTTATTTTAGATGCAAGTTCTCGAACGTTTACCAAATGATTTCTATAGTTAATACTCTGCTGACCTAACCTTTTTATATCTTATAATGTTCACAGAATCTTATAAGGTGACGACGTATTGAATGGAATATTGCTTTAGATGTTCTTTGCAGAGGGAAGTCTATGTTTGTTATTTCTTGTAGAGATGGTAGTATTATGAAGCAATTCTTTAATTTCTCTGAATATTGATTTATAGCTTTTCTAAGTTAATAGATGTTTTTAAGGCAGGAACGATTTTTTCTTACATTCTTGATGTTTATGAAGATAAGTTTAAGTTTACTATATGTAACTTAAATTTTAAACTTTGATGAATATTGATTAATATTTTATTTTTTGAAAAATGGTATGTTATCATCACTGTTGGTGCTGCCAATGCCCGACCACACACGCGTTACCCGACAGCCTACGCGTTGATGCTGCCGAATCGCGTTACCGAACCGCATGCACGTTAACTTTGCCGCATGGTGTTAACGCTACCAAACGGTCCACACCTTGTCAATCACGCGTTTACGCGGCCAATCAATTAACACGTTGCCATTACCGGATCGTGTTAACGCTAAAAATGGTACACACGTTATCGCATATGTGTTAACGTTGCCGCTGTGACCAAGCTTGTTGTTTTTGCTGTTGCACAAAGACTTTTAATATTTATTATGAACACTATTTTTTCTGTCTCACATCTCTTGATGTTCGTGGAGCACCAAGAGTGAGAAAAAAAAAACAAAGTTTTATGCTTAGCTATTTATTTGTGGGAGTGTTGTGAATGTAGAATGCAGAAATCACGTGACTTTTTCAGTATAAAGGTGTGAAATGAAAAGTTATTTGTTTTTCGCATATCCTGATGTTCGTGGAGCAGCAAAGGTGAGAAACAAATAAATAATTTATGGATAGGGATTAATTGGAAGAGTGTTGTGAATGTAGAATACAGACATCATGTAACTCCTTGGACACTAAAGGTGAGAAATAATGAAAAAATGACTTTTGTATTTTTATGCTTGAGGATATTACATTTATTTGTGGGAGGAATTATCATTTTAACAACACAATGAATAGTAGAATATTACTGCCATTATAGAGAGACACATGCCATGATTGATGTGGCTCAAACAATTAATTTTTTGTGTTCTTAGGGTTACGCAGTACGTGACCCGTGAATCAAAGAAAAAATTCTCCTACATCTTTAAATAGTCATTAACCTCTTTTTACTGAGAAATTTCTCGAACTCTAAAGGAGACTTTTAGAACATACGCTTTTCCTCTCTCACATAGTTGAATGTTCGCTGACCTTCTTTCGTATAACGGTTTTCCTTCTTCAACATTCTGATATTTTGTGTAGAAATATCTTAAACTGAAAGAAGGTTTCTATAACAGTCCTTCTTTTATTTTGAGTTTTAAAGCAGACTTACCTTCTTTTCGTATAATGGACCTCCTTCTTAAACATTTTAGAAAGTAGGTCCTTAGCTTCCTATAAACTGGTTGTACTCAGTTATGTTTTAGTCATGGTACAGAAGAGTAGTGCTATGATAACTTCTTAATGATGTAAGTAAGAAGTTCTCTTATGGATGCTGATTGAAATGGAGGGGTTAACTGTATATATTAATATTTAGTCGTAATTCTAAATATAAATACAATTTTCTAGAAAATTCTTATTTTTCTCATATCTCTACATATTCGCCAAGTATAACGCATTTCCTTCTTGGACATTCTATAAAGTATATTCCAATAAATTGTTTCTAATCATTTGTGTTTTAATCATGGCATACAAAAGTAGTGTTGTGGAAACTTTAATTATTGTAAGTGAGAAGTTCTTTATTAGATCCTGCTTGAAACGAGTAGATCAGTCATGTATACTAAAATCAATTTGTAACTGGGATACGAGGGAAATTTATATAGATCTTTATTTAGATTTTGAAAGGAAGAGCATTAGTGTACTCAACAAATATATTGCTGAATTATTAAGTGAAGGGAATTGTTTACAATTTTAATGATAGTGTTTGTTGAGTTTTATTAAATTCGAAGAATTTAAATGAGATATTTAATTTATATGTTAATACTTATTCTGAATTAAATTACTTAAAACTAAACTTTGAATTTGAACGTTATCTTACTGGGAAAGAAAATAGTGGAATTAAACGAGGAAGTAATTATAAAGATAGCATATGTTTAGGAAGGAGTTCATAATGATCAGTTTTATTTTAACAGTGGTGAAAGTAGAAGGTATCATTAGTTGAGATTGGAAATAGGTTTTCTACATTTTATTGCTCACTGCTTTTAAGTTCTATTAATTTTTGCTGTTTTTGTAAATCATTTTCAGTATGAGTTAGAGGTTGTTATCATAGAAAAAATGTGATACTTCCAGATAATCATTCCTAATTGATCATAGAAAATTTTTAAACTTATACTTGCACTTGATTACTAACCACTTCCTTTTACATTGAAACATGTAGAAATGCAGATTTAAATACTACAGTAATAGAATGTACACTTACAGATAGAGTCCCCAAGTCTAACATAGAAAGAGAGAGAGAGAGAGAGAAATAATCACATAAAAGGTTATACGTTCATCATGAAGAAAAGGTCGTTATAAGTATTATAATCACAGAAGAAATGAAGTATATAAAAATATTCAAAATGGTGTGATTGAACACCGAAAGTTATTAAAATTAAGTGTTGCTAGTTTGCATACTACAGCTGTATTGAATATGAAGTTTGTAATGAAATGAATGGAAAATAGTGTCCTACTATAAGGAATAGTAGAGTTAAAGTAAATACTATATTTGACTGAGTTGGAGTTCAAGTCTCTTCGTAAATATTTAACTATTAATTCGTTACATAGTACATATGATAATGACTTTGTATACAAAGAGACTTCACCCTCTTTTAGAGAATATCTCACTATTAGTACATTCCCACATAGCAATATGACGTTTCAGGGATATCTGACGGATCTCCTGGCAGGATATCGGGACGTCCTCTTTAAGACCCGTTTACATCCATGGGACGTATAGTTACAATTAATCCTTCGTATAACTATACGAAGCCATATCCTTCGTATAGTTATAATTAATTAAATAATAATAATAGTAAGGTCGATTTAATTTATAGAAATTCCAGGTAGGTAATCCCACACGGCTTTCCGGGGGACATCCAGGGGACCTCCATACGGGATGAACTGTTTGTATTGCCCACAAAGTTATCCCACGGACGTCCTTAGGACATCGCTATGGGAGCAGGACCATTCTGACGGTAACGGGATCTAAATGGGACGTCCCAGGGACGTACTCTGCTATGTGGGTTAGTTTGTTTAATAATTAACTAGAACGAATATAATATGTAAATAATCGTTTTTATCATTCTAAAACTTTCTTTAAAATAAAACTAACGTTTTCACCATTCTGTGTATAACTATAAAGAACGTTTAAGAAGGTTAGATGAAATTTATATTTTTATTTTTATACGAAGGAATAAAAAATCCGATTGTTAATAATTTTATTTATTTTAAGGAAGTTTTTATTTCATATATTATAGAGATTGAATTTTAATTTAGTATGCTACTGCTCAATTTTGAAGAACTTAGAACAAATAATTATATTAATAACTGTATTTATGAAGAACTAAATATTGAGAATTTTTATATAGAAATAAAACGAACGATTTGTAGAAACTATGATACAATTTTTAATTACGTTACCATTACTAATTTTACTAAGATAAAATAAAACAAAAGGCTCAGAATATTTATAAAGAAAAATGCTACTATGAATTTTTATCATTAGTATACTAATTTAATTTGTTTAAGAAAAAGGTTTGAAGTTTTTCATTTTCAAAATAAATTTAACAAATTTTTATTTTAACCAGTTTCGAGAAAAATGTTTTTAAAGAGATAGTTAAAAATAGTTTACAAAAAATTTTAGATTCGTTTTTCAAACTTTAGAAAAGTTTTTAGATTTTTCTTATAGAAACATTTTCTGTTTTCAAATTAACACAAAAAGGTTTTATTTACAAAAGTTTTGTTTCAAGATAATTTTAAAAAGTTTATTTTTCTTTAGAATATAGCTTTCCATTTGCAGAAAGGTTTCTTGTTTCAAAATAGTTTTATAAAAATGTTTTTCCTGTCTTCACACTTTATGAATTTACAAATTTTTTGTTTAGAAAAAGTTATTTTAATTTAGTAAATGCTTTTCCTCTATCAAATGATTTTTTCTTTAACTTAGAAATGTTTTTAGTTACAAAACAACTTTAGTTACAAAAAGTATCTCTTTTACAAAGAAAAAGATTTTTGTAAAACATTACAAAAGTTTTTGAATTAGAAAGTCTTTTTCACTTTTACAAAAAGGGATTTTACTTTATAACTTATTTGTTATCGAACTTTTCTATCTACAACACATTCATAATGAAATAGAATTAAATGTTACTATTAGCTGGTACAATAGCCATAAGGAAGGTAGAATAATTCTGTTTGAGAGAATTAGCTTTCTTCTCTTACTACTAACATCTAAATGTGTTTTCCAGCGTCCTTTACAAACGATTTTATAACATGGCTTACGGACTAAATATATTGTTCGCTTATGATGATATTGTTCGGACTGAAATTTTTCTCCCATTCTTATGAGTAACTAAATTGTAAAAGCGGTTAAAAGTTATTGCCTGTTTTGCACGATAATTGAAGGTTATGCCAGGAATTATATACACATACTCTACTTCATCTGTAAGTAAATTCTCTTTTGATAACTCAATATTTTGCATCTGCACCAACAAATATTTGCATCTCCCAACCGTATTTAATTTCATTAGTTATCTAAATATGTCTAGTAAGTAATATATTGAAAATTAGTGAAATATGTTAAGTAGAGATATATATTTAGTAATTAAAATTTTCTTGAAGTACAAAAGATAAATATAGATATTTAAGACGTATGAAATTTATTAAGTACAATTATTATTATGAAGAAAAAAAAAACTTCCGTAAATTTTTCTTTAAGATATATCAAACCATTTCATAAAATTTTGTTAAAATAACAACAAAAGTTTTCATAAAATTTTTGTTAAGTAAAGTATTCATCTAGAAATTAAAATAATTTGTTACAAGTATGTTTACAAATATTTAACTATCACACTTTATACTTATTATTAATCTTTTTATTTAAATAAAATAACTATAGACAAACTTATATTTATTATTAAACTTCTGATTGAGAAAAATCATTTTTGATATTACAAATAAAATATTTTGTAATAATATTTGTGTAAATTAATTAAATAACTTGTAAAATATTTAAAATTACTATTTAAAATTATCGTTAAGCTATTTTTTAGTTGATAAAACTTACATCAAATTTTCTTTAATTAGAAATTGAAACTAAATATAAATAAATTTCATAAGCTTTCTGTAAACTGAAAATATTTCATTAAAATAATACATAAGTTATAGTATGATTTCTTTAAAATCTTTAAGTAATTATTATCGTTTTGGTAAAAATAACTGATAAATTTAGTATAAGTAGAATATGTTTCAAACAGAAAAGATTATAGTAATTAGTTTAATTCAAATATTTACTGATAAGTTATAACTTTTACATATTGATCTTTTTAGACTAAAGTACTTCAATAAATTAGTTTACACTTATTAAACTTTAGTTTAGTTTATATAATATATATTAAATTTAATAAAACAGAATAAAGGACTTTCACAAACTATAGTATGTGAGAAACTAAATAAAATTTAGCTAAAATAAATCTAATATAGAACATTTTTATTTAGAGAATTACATGAGATTTGATTAAAAAGGAGAGTAATTCTTACAAAAATTTAGGATTTAATTTAACTAAAATAGAAATCCTAAAGTTCCGAAAGTTTTATTCAAATATATATGATGCACTTAAGTGAACTTAAATGGAAAATATCCATTCATAGGAAAATTTATTGAGCCTAAAATATTAACTCACATGAAATTTTATGAAGTTAAAATATTAACTTATAGGACATTTCCTAAGTAGATTATAATTTACTAGTAAAACTTGTTTAAGTGGATATAATTCTATTATAAATTTTAACTAAGGTAATCAAAGGAAAATTAAATAATTATTAAACTTATTAAATAAAATAATAATGAAGTCAAATATTATTTAATTTGAATATGAAACTTGGTTAGCTAACTACCTTTTCTATTAAGTTGAATTTAACTATCATACAAAGTTTTAAACAATGATATTTATTATGAATATTAGGTTTCTGAAATATTCGCTTTCTGAAATATTATCTAATTATAATTCCTATATTCATAGTATGCCAACTTTTCTCCATGAAGAATAAAAGTTATAAAGTAAATTTAATACTATGTTTTAGTTGAGACTTTAAAATAATATAAATTTTCATCAATTTAAATACTTTATTTTCAAGTAAACTGTCTAAACACTGAAAATGTGAAATAATAGTAATAAAACTATCCTTTTAAAGGTTTGTTCGAAGATTTTACTTTTTAGCTTTAATAAATATAATGTACACATTAACTGTTTTCTTATTTTTAGTTTACGAAGATAATACTACTAATACCCTAACTTGTTGTAAAATCCATTTTCGTAGTTTTACACTACTATTATTTTCAGATGAGAAACAATAAAAATATATCTATAATGTATACATTCTAAAATATAATTTGAAATTGTAAGGAAAAGTTATCTTCAACTTTTAAAAATAAAGTTTCACTATAATGAAGTAACATCAAGAAATAAATATTTGATCATAACATACATTTTCAGTTTATATATTATGCTATTTAAATATAATTTCACATCCTACCTCTAAGAATAATTGGAAACATGAAAGAATGAAAATTTGCATTGTTCCTATCACTAGTTTTTAACTGTTAGTTCTAAATGTTCATAAATTGAATAAGTAAGATTTATTTCATAAGTGGACTGGAAAATATACTAAGCAAGTTGCATACGTAAAATTTCATTCTGACTTTGAAATTTTTATAAATATTTTATGTAAAGTAAATTTTTTCTCATGTTTCTTATAATTTTATATAATAACTTTCTAAGTAAAATCTTGCTCAGATTAAAATATTATATGAAATTTAATAAAAAATTTCACATCTCATTAACAATATTACAAACGGAAAATAGAAAAATATTTTTATATCTCGTAGAATATTTCACTTGTAGCTTTGTAAGAAAATTGTTGTTGTCTAGAAATAAATTGTAATTTATTTTAGTATTTTTTTCACAACCTAACTAGAAAGTTATTTTATTTTAAAAAAATATTTTCAATTAGAATCTTTAAAAATGTTTTGATCACTTTCATACAAGTACTGTTTATAACATTTTATTTTGAGTAATATCCTAAAACATATCTTAATTCTATATAAATATAAACAACTATCTCTTCTAGATAAACTCGCGAGTCATCTACTCTTAAGTTTATATCATCTATACACATGCATCCACACAGACAAAACACGCACACACACAGTAGTAATAATCCCATCATACTTAACAATAAAAAATGTATCTTCATTTGCAATCGCAAATGACGATGTTTTTTAAACCTTACATAAATTTCCAATGTTATATTAAACCCCTTAGGGTCATGAATTGAAATCCCACATACCTCCGCCATTTTTAAGGATCATGGCAGTATTACTACTTCCGTGTGTTTGTGTTTTTGTTTCTTTGGGTATATGTATGATGGAAGTTGAACAGTAGATGACCTGTGAGTTTTTCTAGAAGATATAGTTATTTATTTTTATACAGAATTGAGATATATTAGGATATTATTTATTATATTATGTTATAAACAATACTTGTATGAATGTTGTCAAAATTTTTTAAAATTTCTGATTAAACCTTTTTAATGATATAAAATATTTTTAGTTAAGTTCTGATAATTTACTGAAATTTAATACAAACTATTTTTATAGTAACAAAAATTTTCTTACATCTCTACAAATGAAATGCTATTGTACGACATAAATTATATTTTTCTATTCTCTGTTTTTAAAAATGTTAATAAGATGTGGAAATATTCCTTAAACTTGATAAACATGTTTTTATCTCATCAAGTTTTCACTTAGACAGGTTATAAGACACATGAAAAAATTACATTGCTTAAAATATTTAAATTTGTTTTCAAAATTAAAAATGAAATTTTACATATACAAATTACAATATATTTTTCTGGCTTACTTTTGAAATATATTATATTGATTCAATTTATGAACTTTTGAAACTCACACTTTTTACATAGATACATGGTTGCAAAGATATTTTATTAATTAATATTCTACAAGGTGAAAACTTATGTTAAATACAGAGTCGTTACTTTTTCTCTTCAGAGGCTTATCATTTAAGAGCCTTTTCTAAAAACTTTAAAATAAATTTTAGTTGCATAAATTACAAACGTATTTTTCCCTTGAATAATAAAAATGTTTTACTTAAACAAATTATTAATGAGCTATTTCAGAAAAGGATATTTTACCTTTTAACGTTATAAATGATATTCTATTTCAATAATTTACAAACTATATAGAAGAGGCATAAATAAAGAAATTCAATATTTATTTTTCTAGTTTAGATTTTAAACCTTCCAATTTTTATTTTTAAAGAAAATGTGAAATGACTTTTCTTCTATGAATAAAATGCTCTTTAGTAAATCGGTTATTAAATGTTTAGAAACCTTATTCTAAAATATTTAGAAAACTTTATTGTTAAAGTTGAGAATGAAGTTTTACCTAAATAAGATATAAACTGAGAGTTAAAAACCAATGTTAGGATCAATATACAATTTTAATATATTTAATTTCTTCAATGATTCATAGGTGTAGGATATTGAAATTTCATTTGGATAGCATAAAATATAAACTGAAAACTTATGGTAGGGTCAAGTATTTATTTTTCTGTGTGAATTCATTATAGTAAAACTTTATCCTTGAAAGTTGAAGATATGTTTTCCTTACAATTTTAAATTATATTTTTGTATGTATACGTTTGAAGGATAGTTTTATTAGTTCTCAACTAAAAAAATTGTATGAAACTGCGAATTTTTTTACAACGAGTTGGAGTATTATTAGTATTATCTTTGTATAAGAATAATAAGAATGCAGTTAATATAAACATTCTCTTTATTTAATGTAAAAATTGAAATCTTCAAACAAATGTTTAAAAGGAAAACTTTTACTATTATTTCACTTTTTCAGAACTTAGAAGGATAACTTGAAAATAAAGTGTAGAATTATGAGTAACTAGATTTTAAAGAACTTGATCGTCATTTTATTGTTTTTTGAATGCTCTTACAAAGGCTAGCAATAAATACTTTGAAAATAAGAAGTTAAGTTATTTTAGGAATATTCAAACAACTTTTATTCTTTAAGGTTATGAATTACTTTTTTCTATCGGATATGTTCAATTTATAAAATTTATGTGAATATAAGAAACTACTCTGAAAGTTTTTTAATAGATAGTAATAATATAAAATATTAGGTGAAAAAGCATATAATTTAATTTGAATTATGATTTATAAATCTGAAAATTATTAACTAATAAGAATATTACATGTTATTTGTTATTATTTTAAAGTTGGAAATAATTTTGCACAGTATGAATAAAATGTATGTACGTTAGAAAAAATGCGAACTTCACTAATCTTTAACTACAAAATTTAAAAGGTTTCATTAGATATGAGGGAAAATTTATATTATTTTGAAGTCTCAAGTTAATCATAATATTCATTTCAGTTTATAAATTTTATTTTTAATGGAGAAAAGTTTTCGTATTATGAGTATAGGAGTTATAATTAAAGAATATTCCAGAAAGTTAATATTTCATAGTTAATATAGTTGTTGGAAACTATGTATGATAGTTAAATTCCAATAGGTGGAAAAAGTAGTTTGTGAACTTCGTTTCATATTGAAGGGGAAAAAATTTACTTAATGATTTTTTTACTGTTTAATAATTGTTACTTTAGTAATTTTTTTTCTCTTAGTTGAACTTTATAAAATAATTATATCGCTTAAGGTAAGTTTTAGTGGTAAGTAATAATGTACTTAAGTACGGTTCTAGAAGTTAGTATTTAAACTTTATTAAATTTCATTTGATTTAATATTTAATTTTAATAAATTTCCTATGAGTGGATATTTTCCATTTAAATTATTTAAGTGTGTTTTATATATGTGAATAAAGCTTTCTGATAGACATTTAAAATATTTTAGTTAAATAATTGTCAATTTTTGGAAGAACAATCGCCATTCAAATATCATTTGTTTCTTTAAATATTTTAGTAAAATTAATTTTATTATCTCTTATGTTACTAGAGTTTAAGAAAATTATTTATTCTATTTCATTCAATTAATTATATAATAATTATATAAATTGAGCAATAATTTAATTATAATATTCAATTAATTTAACTAAATATTTTAGAATGCAAAGTTTAACATGTACATAGTATCACTTATCAGTAAATATTTAAATTAAACCAATTACTATAGTTTGCCTTATATATTTTTAGTTATTTATTTTACGTCTACTAAATTTATCAGTTTTTATGTTTACTAAAGCGAAATAAATTTCAGTAATAATTACCTAAATATTTTAAAGAAATCGTACTATAGCTAGATGTTTTATTTTAACTAAATAACTTTAGTTGCGAAAAAGTTTACGAAATTTATTTAAATTTAGTTGTTGATTTCCAATTTAAGAACATTTTATGTAAGTTGTATAAGTTAATAACGATAGCTCAACGTTAATTTGAAGTATTACTTTTAAATATTATACTTGGATATTTTACGTAAATAGAAGCTTAAT
>JAGDQP010053908.1:967-13449 GCA_022664845.1 Lepisma saccharinum
TTAGATTCACATTTTGACTATTAATTAGATTCATATTGTGACTATTAATTAGATTCACATTTTGACTATTAATTAGATTCATATTGTGACTATTAATTAGATTCACATTGTGACTATTAATTAGATTCACATTGTAACTATTAATTAGATTCGCATTATCATTATTATTTCGATTGTTAATTCAGCCAAAGTTATTTCCGATCCGTAAGTTTAGTCAGTCAAAATTAGAATCCAGAGATTAATCCTTGGTTGCTATTTTCCCCATCCCTGACCCGAGAGAATGCTTGCTTGCTGAAAGTCCTCATTTGTTTGTGATGTACTTAGACCATAGCTCACAGCTCTGCGCATATAAATCATGAATTCCAAATTTTCTGTAATGAAAGTAACTTCAACAAAGTTTTTAGAAAAGTACAAAGTGATTTTCAACTTTTGTATAGTTCAACCATACAGCATCCACAGCAAACTTTAATTTGATAAATTTGATTATGTTTGAACCATTTTTAGTACCTATTAATTTCCGCCCCATCAAATAAGAGTGCAACGCTTTTCTAAAATTCACAAACATCCATACCCTAGCCGGGATTCAAACCCGTAACCTCTTCAACGCTAGCCGAATGCGGTAGATTTCACAAACACCGAAGCTGATTAGGCCAGTATAACAGTATAACTACTGTTAATTGTTGCTTTCTTGTTTTAATGCTGAACTCACGTTTTGAAATTATAAATTATTGCTAACTTTTAACAGAATTTCAATTAATATAGAGAATAACATTGCCATTATCAATCATGTTATTGTTAAGACACGCTTATTTCAATCTAAACAGAAAATGTGTACGTTTTAAATCGTATAATCGTCATATACACAGGGTGTAAAGAAAATATGGTTTACAAACATTGGGAGGTGAATCCTGACATCCAAACAAGAAAAAAATGATCATATTAACATGCGTCGGATTCCGCTTCATTTTCGAGATATAGAATGTGCAATTTGGTGTCCAAAATTGACTCCCTGCAATGGTAAATACAATGAATATTTTTGCAATAAATGTTAAACAATTCGCAACCATAAAATGTAGTTCTCGGAAGGTGATCTGGAAAACGAAGCGGAATTCGATCCATGTTTCTATGAACATTTTTTTTCCTTGATTCGATAACATAATTCACCTCCCAAAGTTTGTAACAATCTTTTCTTTACAGCCTGTATATTGACCATGAAATTATGCTACAAATTTTGGCGTCTAAACAAGAAAATACAGTCCTTTGAAGAAATTTTGAAATATGTAAAGTTTCGGGGCTCCAGATATCGTTACAAATTACGTAATATCGCGACAAATAATGACGTAATCAGTGCCGTCTTAGTAAATCACAATCGAATTTGTTCCCAATACATCTATTTTCACGTATTTTACTGCTTTGATTGTGCTTTGCTTAGCCTATGCTATTTCTGTCATTATTTGTCGAAATATGACGCCATTTGTGACGATGCCTCCTTAACTTTGAGCACCTGTACCTCCGAAACCTACGAATGTTTCAATATTTCTTCAAACGGACTTGTTTCTCTTGGTTTAATGTGAATAATCACCTGCTGAAGTTTGTTTCTGTGTATTATTTCAGGGGCACCCTGTATATATTCTTACGTTTGCCCTTATTGTCGTTTTCTTATATTGTTTTTTATTTTTCTAGTATATTTCTTTCTTTCTCTCTTGCTTGCTTTGTTTTCCCGTTTCTGTTCTTTTCAAAGAGTGTGAAAGCATGCATGGAAATAATGTTGGAAGCAAGATAGTGTGTTGACTTGTTAAAAAAATGAATAGTAAGTAAGATGTGTCCTTTGTAAAATTGTCTGCAATTTTACACTTTTTCCGCGTTAATAAATTATAGCTAGAAGAGAAAAGAGATTTTTAGAAGTTAAATATCGTACCATCTTACCACTTCAGCAAGAAGTAAGATGTTGGCACTGAGAGTGGTAAAAGAAAGTACAGGGTGGTGCAAAAAAAGGTAACCGAAAATATAGTGGTTTTGTGGTTTCGGTTACCTTCTTTTGCACCACCCTGTATTATCTTGTAGACTAAATGTGGAGAGATGTTCTACTGCTCTTAGCATTTTCTCCTTAGGAGCTGCAGTGCTCATACTCAGTTATGTATAGTTTCTGTTTGTAGTCTAGTAGATTAAACACAGCATGTGGCTTGTTGCTCACAGGGGGAAAGTTCACGTTGATAGAATGTTGTGATTTTAGACTGTTCTGTTTCCGTTATAATGGTTTGGTTACACACACGTTATGCGTTGTTGTTGTTAAGTTTTAATAATTCATTGCTATCTTGTACTTGTTTTCTGAAAATTAGCGAGGATATCAATATGCACTATAATTATCTATAATTATTAGCTCTATAATTCTCTAGAGCACCATGCTCTATCATTCAGCTTGGAATTAAGTTAAAATACCCCTCCACTATTAAATTCTGGTACTATTCTACTCGTTTCCACCTCAGTCACCGTGGTCGATACTTTTCCCCATTACTTCCCTCAAATTATTCCTGACAACGAGGTTGTATCATTTCGTGTCTTGTTAGTCATGAGCTTTTTTAATGCATCCAAGAGGTTTCGGGTTCGACGTCCTGATGGGCCATGGATGTTTGTGGATTTTTTGTTTTAATAAAATAAAACATTGCACTCAGATAATCAGAATTGGTCGTAGTCAATAGTTACTAACATGGCCTAGCCAAAAAAAAATTGTCATTTATTAAAAACGAATGCTTTAGGTCTTAGATGTCATTACTGCCTGGAAATGTCATTAATTAAAACGAGCGAGTTGCTCTTCTCTTGGTTTAAGTGCTTTTATTAAAAATTCAGGATGCACAAAATGTAAAAATCCAAATCCCAAATTTGGACTATCTTAACTCATAAACGGTAAAAGTCTACAGCTTAGTAGTTCACATGGTTAACTAGTGAAGTCAAGGGCTACTACCATACCAAGTTTGGTTAAGATCGGATGTATTACGTATTTCACGTACTATGTATTAAACTCTATTTTAACGTTTTAGAAAAACAAGAGAAGAGCTATAAACATATTTCATATATATTCTAGTAATTTGCTCCTTCAATTTCGTACCAAATAAAGTACAGTATTAACATTGTTCTTTTTCAGAGATTTTTACTTTTCTCACTTGATTCTTGTTTAGCATTTTTAAGGTATGGTCTGACATTTGGCAAACTGAATGTTTAGTTTGTGTTCTAACCGTTTGTAATGAAACTCAGTACCTGTACATGTAAAAGAAAAGTAAATGCCGGATGATAGTTGTATCTTACTCTTACGCTAGTGAAACATTTTAATGGACGGCTACATCATTTACTTTAGTAATAACATAAAAGATACAGACTGTTTCTATATTTTACACTTCTGTAAAATAGAAGTGTATATTTTACCAATATTTGTTTCTGTAGATAAGTTTCTAATTCCTTACTTCTGTGGAAGTTGCAAAAAAAATACAAGAGATACTTTCACCAGTTCAAGATACATCACAGCCCTTTTATTAATATTTTCCATCTGAATCATACAGAACAGAACAATGAAAGTATCTTGTGAGAGACTTTGGGGTATTTTATAAACCGCAGAAAATTGTTTTAAAACATGTAATACGTTCAATTCTCTTTACAATATGTGTTTTATTTGATTTATTGTGTTGTTGACCCAAGTTCTTTCTACAGGCTGAATCAAGCAACGAAAGGCGATCGTCAAGTACCTTGGTGACAGTTGAAATTCACCACGGCAATGTAGAGGACAAAGAACCTGCTTTCCGACATGGGCGGGGAAGTTCTCGCAACCGTCACAATAGCGCGGGGAGCTCGGTAAGTCGGGAGAGTTCCCGCGGTAGCGTCAGGAGTAGCGGTGGCGGGAGTATACGCAGAGATAGAAGAGCTGTTGCCGTCACTGATCTTCAAGTCTCACCTCAAGCGAGTCCTCGAGAATCACCCCTAGGCTCGCCTAGAAGAACATCTTCCACTCGACGAGATCCAAGGAATGCGGAACTCAAGAGCCAAGATAGCAAAGGATCACACCATGGTGTAGGGTATGAATCATCCCAAACAATGAACATTTTCTCGTCATTCAAGTATTTAACAAACATAGAAAATGAAATAATAGTACTTAATCTTTTGAATAATTACGATAAGTTGGAGTGTCACTGGCTCGGAAATCAATTGCTAAAAGGCATTTTGATCATAAAATATCAATATATTTATCAGAAACAAAAATAGCTTTAAAATACCAGCCGGCACCACATTTTCCCTACTCTTTTATATAAACAATTGACTTTTTTTAAATCAATTATTTTCCGTACATATATTAAATTAGATAGAAATAGATTCAATCCTAAGGCAAACACTATTTTCATGAACAGTTCTCAGTAAATTATTTGCGTCTTCGATCTTTCTTATTTAAATTTTCAAATTTGTCTCAGAGTCATGTTGATTGACAGATTCAAAGCAATTCGATTTCTGGTGCCGGTGGCAATTCCTTGCATGTACGTTAGTACTTAATATGTTTATTTAAGAAAAACCAAGTTTCTCCTATTCGGTTAGTAATTATTTATCATTTTTTCTTACTGTAAAAAAAATCTAGAGGTCCAGATATAATTAGTTTAGATTGCCATCTTGTTACCAAATCATCAGGAGTTTGTAAAACTGAACTCATGCAGAATTGGCATTGAACTAACATAAGAAGTAATTAGCACCACGCTTTCTTATCCTTTCAGAACACACGTGCACACACAAACAGGATCTTATGTATATTATTCTAACTTTCAACCAATAATATTCTATCCTACATAATTAACAACAGATAATATGCCTTCTTTTCTTTGACAGTAGTTTTTAATTTCTTTCCAGTTTTCTATATGAAGTACTGAAATTCTTTAAGTAATTGAGAAAGGTTTGTTTGAAACTCTAAAGGGTACTAGTGTGCTTTGTCAATAACCACACATGTCTCTGAGACTACATATCGGCAGCTAGAAGAATGTTTAGATATATCAGGAAGTTGTTTGACTTAGGATTACTATTTCGATCCTCGTAATATTTGATTACATATGGAACAGAAATGGATGCAATATATTTAATAATCTCACCTGTTCCGTAAGGAAGAGATGATTAAAGGGAATTTTACAATAAAGAAAAATCAATTTTTAATTAATACTTTACATCAATATTCTATAAGTTTTAAGTGGTGTTTGGCTATCTGAATATAATAAATGGAACGGCTGGTAGATGAAATGAATATACTTTTGAAAATATAGAGCCAAAGGTATTAGATTCAGTAGAATACGATGATTTGGTATATTTCCAATATGAAATCAAATTACTGGAGCAATAATTCCAGATCCTAAGAGCGAAAGTAAAGGATGAGCAATTCCAAACACTTGACTTACAGAGTGGATATCTTGTAATGATGAAAATATTAGTAATGTTGCCAATAATAATAATACATTTGAAAAATGTGTTCGAAAATACAGTTTAAAAAGTTTGGCGCACAGCTATAAAAAATTTGATTTAGCAATGTGGCTATAGCAGAGAGAAATACAGAAAAAATAGTTTTAGAATTATGTTTCATAGTACTTAAGCGTTTCTCAGAAATTCGTTGAAACTATCATCAGGAAATGCGTCTTATGAGTCTGAGAATCATTACTAGACGTTTTCAAATGTCATTTTGTACGTTGATATGTCAGAAAAGATAATTAGTATGTTTAAAAATAACAAGGAATCTTATTACAGTATTCAATTTAAATCATCAGAATCGGAATATAAATGAACCACATCTGGAAATGTTTAGATAACTTAAATACAAATAAAGAAATGTTTGTTTTAACAATCTGCTACTACCAAATCTTAACTTCCTTATTCTCTCGGATCGGGTTGTATTCACGTAATTCGTATCATATTCTTAATTTCTACGCCATTACAGAAATCTGAATCCCTTTTGAATGTCCTTAAATAACATATTTATGTACGTATCTCATACATCATTTTGAGCAACAAGAGATAAGACAACAAGTGAGAAGCTGCCAAGAAAACAAAGTTATATGAAAAAAATTAAAGCAAGATAATGAATAGATTGAGAGTACTTCAGTTGCACACCCAGAGAGAAGGAAAGTTATCTGGGTAAAAGGTGGAAATCGAATAATGAATAATCATCAAGGCATGAATATAGAACGGTTACCAAGCACTTTGTGATATTACCTATACAGTTTACAATAATTAATTACGCTGAATGCTATGATAAATTTGTAATCTAATGAGCTTTTGAGAGACCTGGTTAATGAACAGAAAGACTAGCTAACGCTTAGTATAAACTGCGTTAATTGAAACAAGTGGAAACTATATTTTATTACCTCATGGTGATGTAATATATTATTAACAATCTTTCAAGCGATTGCGAAAAACGACCTTGACTTTCAACACTTTTTGATATTTGCTGAAGGTTCTGTTATTCGAGCCAAATTAAAAGAAATAAAATCAAACCAGTTAATCAACCTCAAGTATTAACTACCAAGGAATATTTCGAACCTTTAATCACAAGTTCAACGAAATTATGGTATGGTTTAAAATGTTTGCCAATCTTATTGTCTAAAATATACTGATCTTTATTAACCAGCAAATCAAGATGATTCCTTATGTAAAGGAATCAGTTGGTGTAACAACATACTGAAAAGTATACTGAAAAAATAACATTCTGAAAATTATAAGAAGATATTTTGTTGGAAGAAAGAAATCATGAATGTTTGAAGACATTCCACTTGAAAAATATGGAATTACTTTAAGGAGAAGGAATGTTTACTTTTAGCTGCAAAGTTATTTTGCCTCTCATTGAGAAAGAATAATATCAAAAGAATATTAGTCTGAGATCAACATCGAAGAACTCTGCAATGATAAAATATTGCAGTACATGAATTATTGTGAACTACTATTGCGATTTAAATTCAAAGATTGACATATTATTACGTGGTGTGATTTCCTTGATTGGTCATAAATTCAACTTAAATTGACGATAAAGTAAGAATATTGACAATGAGTTGAAGAAATACAAACATCTCTAAGTATATTAAATAAGCAAGCTCTTATAGTCAGTGATGAATAAATCAGTATACTTCGAATTGGAAATTCTGTACTTTAGAAATTGTATACGTTGTATATGTTCTCTTTCCCCACTTAATGAGCAGGTAAAATTATGGCTGTCAGTTAAAAATACTTTGAAGAGAATCAATTAGTTAAGGGTTACTTTGGCTGAGTGAAATAAAGAATTATGAGCTCTCATGTTAAATTTAAAACTCTTAAGAAGAAAAATATTGACGAAGGAAGTTTGTTCAAACGTTTAAGGAACATAAACCATGTGCTGTAGATAATCAAAGGAAACATTGATTTGGTACAGAAGTTTTCAAAGGATTAAATAGAGAAAATGAAACAATTACCCATAATTAATTATTTTAAAATACTACTACAAATTAAGAAAAAATGTTTTCAGAACGTCCTTGTTTAATGATTATGAAATTCAGTTAGGCAACTTGCTGATAACATTGGCAATATAAAATCTAACTACAAATAAACACTTTTGTGTTAGTAAACGAAGTCTACAATAGATTTCGGCTTCCGTTATTTACGGAAAGAGTTCCTACAGGACAAACAACATATGTACCACTGTTCAGAAAAGAAATATCCTGCAATAAATTACCTTAGATTTTTATTCAAGTTGAAAGAGCTGATCATTTTTTTTTAAATGTTGATTATAAGAGAAATGAGTACAATAAAATGACACGGCGTCGATCATTTTGTAAAAAATTCTATTCATTCATTGACGTAATAATTATAGTCTTAATGAAATTTTATAATACGTGCAAGCCAAAGAATGAAGTAGAATTGGAATATCAAAGGCACATAAAATAAAATATACAGACTGAAATATTGTGAGTGAACTTTTCGAAACAAATAAACATGAATGAAGCCCCGTTCGTCAAATGGCTTAGCACGCTCTTTAGTATGTGTGTGTAGTTCCGGGTTCACTTCCGGTGGAGGTCCATTTAGACGGCACTTTACCAAAACCTGTAGGTTGCGTGCTTAGCTAACAATTTCGTTTCGGATGTTAATACCAATTCAATCAATTAACACAAATACAAAGTTCAATATTTAAAAAATCTGACGAGAGGGCTGAAAATAGTACATTATATATATATATATAATTAACTCTATAGTCGAGATAGCACGTAGAGCATCAGGAACATTATGAAAATTCTTAACAATTGGAGAGTGAGCTGAAACTGAACATTAAACTGGTTCATATGTATAACTTCATCGTTGAAATGTTTACATAATTGTTGTGGGCATCAATTGAAGAATATAAAACACGGAGAAGAGATGAAGTGGTATAGTAAACCAACACTATAAATTCTGACTTTATGTTACTATACTACGAAATAATTTAAAATGCAAATCTGAACTAATTAAATTGTAAATACTGAAAAGTAAATAAAGAAGAAATATAACATCTCAGATTTAATGATGATGCTTTAATTATTTTGTGTTTATTTGAAAATATTGAATTACTACATCCTGAGTAAACACATAACGTGCTGCTAATTATTATAATAATATAGAGTTTCATGAATGATATCAACTGAACAAATTATTTGGATTTAAACAAGAGCACAAAAAAAATAAGAATTTATCTTTGAAAAAAAACCTCACATATACTTTTCAGAGCAAATATTAAACTTGAAATAGGAATTGTACCTGAAATATTCGTCGAACACAATTTGATTTGATTTTTCAGCTGTAATATTAATTTGTTCTCAAAGGCTAATAATATGTGCTGGATTAAACGTTTATCATGGAACATTATCCAGGGATGGTCGTATTCTACCTTGTTTTATGGCAGTGCGCAACAGCAAATCGTCTGACCAAATATAAACAAATATTGTAAAACAACAAACAACTGACTTAAAGAACATATAAACACTGTCAATCAGAGTCTATGAATCTAAATTGTATACGTTTACACTTCCTATGATATATTATTTACAAGCATATGAGACATTCACTGTGCATTGTTTGTTTAAGAGTTAGACATTCAAGTTATCTATTTTTAAAATGTCTGAAATATTTATATGAAGAGAAGATATTAGGTACAGATTATCTTCTTAATGCTTTAAAACACAGAGGGCGATGACGACGAGCGACCAAATAAGTAATCAACAGTTTTGAAAATTTCAATAAGAAATGAACAGTTTAGAAAATTTTCTAATACATAGAAACTAAGCGATGAGTTAGTATTAGCACATGAAAATGAAAAGCTATTTCATTAAATGCTATAGTTTTCCACAGGAATCAAAAATGTGAACAGATCCATGACATGTGCATAGAGGTGTATTGACAGCGGCGGACTAAAACATAATATTGATTATAAATGGAGTACTTCAGCTTTATAAGGATACGAAGATTGACAGGACGGTTGACGGTTAATGCGAAAGTGAAATTTTAATCACATTATTAATGTAACATATATATACTCTCGTTATCAGAGTTGTCACTGTTCATAGGAAATATAAATGAATTTTGACTTATAGATGAATTACATGGACTAAGAAAAATTTCGTTACACAATAAATAAATAAAAAAGATATTTACAGAAAATCTGACACGGTAAATGATGTCAATACAAATAAAGACAATATTACGAGGAGTTAACGATTTTCTTTATTCGTTATCTCGAAAACATTTCCTTGTACAAAGAAAGCAGTGAATCAGAATAAATAGATATCGTTTTAAAGCAGATCACAAGGAATATATATATATCTGCATGAGGACAGGAAGAAAAACACTATAGTCTCTCTACAATCTCTACGAGAAGATGGAACCGAGGTGTAAATCTTAGTCAACTTGGACCTCGTACTATTAAAGGATAAATTTGCAGACAGTTAAATATTTCGCCTAGAAGCATCATTATCATCTAATCACCAGTCAATGTATTTATTTCACTATACATAACAATTCGTGACAACTTATATCAATTTTGTTTTGAAAAAGCAAATAGTAACTCCACTTTTATCGTTCTTCTCTCAGAGTTATTTCCGTTTTCTTGACTCTTCAGTGAGAAAAATCGAAATATAAT
This sequence comes from Lepisma saccharinum, assembly GCA_022664845.1. NCBI lineage: Eukaryota > Metazoa > Arthropoda > Insecta > Zygentoma > Lepismatidae > Lepisma > Lepisma saccharinum. Next base: position 11,115 of record JAGDQP010053908.1, read on the forward strand.
TTGAATTTGCATTAAAAATGTTTAATTCAACATTACCATGCACACTTTCGTTTTCTTTTTAAATAATAGGTTCTGGAGAATGTTCTTATTAATATTCACCAAAGTAATTACTTACTTCTTGACTGGTTCGTGAAACTGGTTTGTAAATAAGGCGATCAAACAATTGAAAGTGTTATTATAGTTTTGACAAAATGAAGATCATCTAAGAATTTCAGCTTTTTCACTCTCCTGTATGTGTAGCCTTTTAATGCCTTTCTCAATATTACGCATTATACATTAGTGTCAATTCTCATGAGTCAAATGCAAACGTGAATGTAGAATTTGGTAATGAAAACTCTTTGTATTCATGAATGAAATGAAGGAGTTGTATTTCATGAATTTTGAAATACTATACATCGCATGTGTTAAATATCCTTAATGTAGGTGTTGAATGAAAAATACTGACATTCAATGTTAAGTTTCCTTTTTTAGGATTTTTTTCCGAAACGTGTGAAATTACACTATTCTTGGTCAACATGTGGGATGGAATGATAGCATATGTATTTATTAACGTATATACAAAACTAAGTGTCAAATACAGCATATGGCGGCCATCTTACATCGAAAGAGTAACAAAACAAGGAAGAACAATGCATATGTAAAAGAATTAAAGGTAAAACGATGTAAAGATAATAAGAATTAAAAGTTCACATATGCTAATTGAGCTCCATTGGTGGTCTCTGGAACATATTAAAATTGTTACGATTATTATACACGACATAATTGAAACATTTGATATCTATTTATCAAAAATTGCTAAAGATTATGGGGAAATATACCATCTACTTAGCAAACATCAGTTTAATAATATGCGATATAGATCAAAAGTTGCTGTTCAAGAAAATATTTTAAGTCCATTATATACCTCATTCGTGTCTACAAATACATACGAATTTTACTTGGAACCTATTAGATATGATTTAGTTGGATTTTCCACATCATATGGCAGGCAAAATAATAAAATATTCTAATATGTTTTGATTCAGATTTTGTTTTCGTGTTACCTAGTTTATTGGAGTAAATCATAAAGTATGTAATTTGTAAGACTTTACTTGATTGAACATAATTGAAGCATTTTTATGCAATTAGAAAACGTTACATTAAGAATAACATAAATTTGCATTGCAATGCCATAAATTTCCAAAATAATCTGAAACTGAACACTAACAACCTTGGTTCTGGAGTTTTGAGTATGATTTTTTAAAATTAAAAATTCATCTACTTCTACTGCTGAATGTCCCAAGGCTGTATTATTTTTAATATCACGCACAAATATCTCTGAGTTGTAAAATCAAGAAAATGACACTTATTAACGTTTCAACTAGCACTTCCATCCCGAAATACAATGAACGAATAAGTCTTTATGCGAAAACTGTACTGACCTTATCATTTCAAACCTAATACTATAAGAGTATAACTTTTCTGTGTAAAGCAACACTTGTTTCTTTCTTCGCAGTAAAAGTTATACTCATGTTCGTGTAAATTACGATTTCTTTGTGTACTATAGTAATGCTATTTCTTTCAGACGATCGCCTTTAGATGTAGTATTGGAATGGGAAGTGGAGAGGGAGGGTGATCCTCCCAGAAGAGCGCCAAGTACGGATTGGACTCCCCTGGAAAGCAGTTTAGATTTCTGGAGGAGGGAACACACACGCCAGAGTTTGAGAAGAAATCAACCTGAGGAGGATGAATATTGTAGCAAAGTTAGATACAATGACACTGGTAGTTTAGAAGAGGTAATATTTTAAACTCCAATTCTGTTTGAGTTAAGAATCAGCACTGAAATTACTTCCATTGTTAAGGTAATTGCAAATATGAAGTCGAAGCTCAGCGAGGACGGACAGCAAACAAGCTGTAGCCGTTCGTTTCGATATCAAAAACTGCTGCTGCAATGTGCTGCAGTCTGCTAGGACGCGACTGCAAGTCGACTGCACGTACAGAACATTTCGATTTCACAATGTCGCCAATGTATTGCAGACCTAATTCTTCGTCAGAAGTATCAATAGTTTCTTAGGATAACCTCTCGTTCTCCAACACTGATTAAAAATTCAGCGATCTATTAAGTACGGTTAACATCTGATTAAGAAAAATGACCGTTTCTTCAATGTCTGTTAGCGCTAACGGTCCGTAAAAGAACTCGTCAACTTTAGCCATGAGGTATCTTTAATTAAATATTTAACATTTCGATACCTCGTTTTGTTACTCGGAAGTTTTAAAAGAGAAAACAAGAAAAAGAAAGTATATCCACATGGTTACTTGTTAAAAGAATTAATATTGGCACAATACACTTCAAGAC
>JAGDQP010053909.1:0-12622 GCA_022664845.1 Lepisma saccharinum
ATGTAGTTTCCAGCCCTGTCGCAACCATTCATAGTGCTGCTAAGGTGGGATTTGGAGAAAACAGTTCCAGTATCTCACTATGCATTGGGCAGTGAAACTCTTTTGGAAAGAGCTCGAGAGAACTTCACAGGCGCCACCGAGTAGGAAAGAAAGGAGTAGGTCTCGGCCAACGCTAAGCTCCAGGCCGCTTCTGATTGGTCATACTGGCCTGACAGAAGTTCACCTTCTGCTACAAACAGTGGACCTCACTTCCGCTCAAGTCTCAAGGTCAGTAGGAAAAAGGATAGCTAGGGACAACCCTAAATGCTTCCTTTCCTTCCTTCCTTCCTTTTGCTGAGCTGAGAAACCAAAGGAGCCTGCTTTGCAAGACGGATGGCGCCCTCTAGTGTCAGTATTGTGAATTACTTGTAGGCAAAACTATAATAAAGCGAGTTGGTGTTATTCTTGCTGACATTTTATGATATTTATTTCAGTATTTTTGAAATTGTGTTTTCTTTATTTAATTAATACAGAAATAAAATAATAGGTGAAGTACAGCTTCACCCACTTCACCCGAAAAACCGCCACTGTTACAACCCGAGGCCATTTAGGAATAATTGGCAGTTGATAAAAGTGAGTGTTTTCTTACAAGTAGATCTTGAATCAGAATAACATTTTGTGTGTATATATATACACCTGTATATATATTGGCAACTATACTAAAATTATCTCGTAACTGGGATGCATAATTTTTTGGGTGATGGGCCTGAAGAAGACCATTTAAAGTCTCTGAGGATATGCTATGCATTGCCAATTGTTATCAATTTTTGACAGACTGTAGTATGAACACCATTGTGAACCACAAAATTCAAGTTTTATTAACTATCAATAGGATTATCCAAAGCAATTATTTCAAATTGTTTTCAGTTTGCCCTTTTCAGAGATTTAACTTTGAAATTAGCAATGTTCATAAATGTTCCAAATTTCGAACAAAATGTTACCAGGACTTTTAACTCAGAGGCTTCGTTTCACCAAAGCAGAATCATCTCTAACGACACTTCTTGTAACACAATAACGAACGTGTGATTTCTCTTCCTCTTTATGAGCACCTAAAATTGCTAAGATTGGTCGTTCCAACGACTAATTTTGAGCTTTCCAAAATCTTACTAATGAAAAACTCGATAATAGTGATAGTCCACCGTATTTACTTTACAGCATTGTAAACTCGAACGTTTTATGTGTAATAGAATGTATACAGAAGCATGCTTATTTTTGCAAGTCTTGGTGACGAAACACACCCCTAAATCAAAGATGGCGGCTGATGATAATAAAACAAAACGTTTTAAGCAGGTCAATAGTAAGTTTACCTCTGGTGAACACATAAAAAAGTAACAAAATGGTGGAGGAATGAGAAATCACGCCCGGCGCTCACAAAAATAATTCTAAGAAGTGTGACTTTTTTTTCACAACACTTACACGCACAGTGCATGTAAAATGTATTTTCTTATCTGACCCTCATGGACCCCCTGAAACCCATTCACGGACTACTTAGGGGTCCCTGCGTCCTAGGTTGAGAATTTCTGTTCTAAATGTTTACAGAGTGGACTTAATAAAGTGAATGTTTAACATATAAATAATAGCTTGAAAAATTCCACGTTTCTGCCTGCTTTCTCCAGGTTATCCAAGCCCAAAACTAAAGTCCAGGTATTCCAGGTTACTACACATCCTCATGTAATCTGATTTTCCATACATATAACACATTATTACCACTGATTACAATTAAAAAAATGTTCAAAGGTCAATAACATTTTCATTTACATTTAAAATTTTCAAAGAAACGGAAGCATTGAAAAGTTGTTGAATCGATTCCAAACCATGAGATATCACTCACCTTGTGAATAAGTAGAACATAATATCGTCATCTGGACACGGTTCATACAGCTTCAAAATGCACGGCCCCAAAGTAACATCCAATTTGGAGTCGTCAGTAAATAGTAAATTTTCTGTCGTTTGACAACTAACTGCACCTGAGGAGTACAAGAAACGACGTCTGATGAAGCTCCAAGAATTTCACACAAGAAGTCGTATCATTTGATTTTGACTAAAAAGTATGTCTCGGCTATTAAGAGTTGAATAAAAATATTGAGCTTCACACGCCGCCTAACACGCTCTAATATATATTTTTTTTTATTTGGGCCTAACAAAAAGAGAAAGCAACTTATGGCTACATTCATACCACCAATACATATCAGCACGGGATAATAATTTCCATGTGAAGTTAACATGCGTTGCCATTTTCTTGTGTAATTAAGTGTACTGATATCAGACGTGCTTATTTTTGGAGCGGATACGCTACGACCGAATATTGTCAGAGAAACTGATAGATGGAAGGCATTTAAAAAAATAGAAAATTGAAGGCAGATATACAGATTTTGTAAAGTGGGCTTCAAACCACTGCGATGAATGAATCTAGGCGGGAATTTGCAACGCCCTGCCTTGCATAACTGTTTCCGTCAGTGTTAAATGTGTTCAAGAGATGGCGCATGACGTTGCAAGTGACACCAATTAGTTTCTGTGCTAATCATTATATTTTAAAAGAATGTTTTAAATTGAACTTTATACATATTGAGAAGGAAGAAGAACTAAATTATCTCTTTTATAGTTAATATTTGTTTTATATGTTATTTCAAGTGAAAAGTTAACACTTGTAGAAGTTAATGTACATGACTGGATATACCAGCTGAGGTGGTCAAGTAATTTAGATCGTAACGCAAGCACTAAATAAATAGTGCTCCGGCAATTATATTGTTAGTCACTCCAAGTATTCAGTCTTTCAATGTAAGAGGCGAATAATTGGATGTAGTAGTCTCTTCAACTGAGAGATAGCGTTACTTGGGGACTAGACTCTTAAACAGAGTTCTCCTTGAGGACAAGTGGATCTCTTACAAAGAGATCCCCACGTAGCCACTGCCCTCTCTGATTAAGAGGATAAACTGCCTGGTACTGATCTTTCATCCGAGAGGCCATAGAGAGATCAAACAAAGGATTGGTCTCCTCACGGGGATGTTAGTTCTCTTAACGATTGGTCTGTTCGACGACGTCCAGCGAAAATCCGGAGCGACCCTTGGGAAGCATAACGGGGCACATAGTGGTTTCATTAGCACGTATTCTTCGCCCAACAGAGGTTCCACTTCAAGATTTCTTCTTACCTTAACTAATCGCAGTAGTTTCGGATCAGACCTTCACGGGACCATCAACAACTGCTACTGGCGCCTGAGCAGTGGACCATGAACGTGATAAATATGGCGTCCGAACAGGGAACCGAGGGAGCAGCCTCCTCCCCCAGGGTGCATTAGCCTTGGTAAAAGGGGAAGAAGACGAGGTGAAGAACGACCCCAAGGACAAGGTGGAAGAACAAAAAATAGAAAGTTGGGCACAGGACTCAACAGAAGACGCACGCACAGTTGTATCAAGATATGTCGAGGATAAGAGATGGCTGATAGTTACGATGAGTCTTAATGAAACAATAACCTGGAGGAGTAGGTGTGCAATGGAGATGGACTGATCAAGATAAGATCCCAGTATATTGTGGTTTGGTAAGACGATGATGAAAGGTGTATTCAGTATAGGACTTGTAAGGAATGGTATCAAGTAGTTTGTGAGCCACGATGCGAATTAAAATGGGGTTATTTACAATATGCACAGCAGGTATTGGCTGATCCACTCATGCTGCGGGAGTGCTACCGGTGCGAGGAGAAAATGCGATCGCAGAATATTCCGAAAGAAGAACTCTCCGTCACAACAGAGAGAAATGATGACCTCAAGGAAGAGAAGGGGAAGCAAGGGACCTATGGAGCCTTGAAAGTATTAAGGAAGAAGCGTAAGCTGAAAAGGTGACCCAGGATGTCAAGAAGGAACCAAACAGGACACATGAGGATTTAGCATGTAGGATATGTATGAGAGTATACACGATACCAGCTGACGTAAATAAGGATTCGGCAAACCAGTTGCAGTGCAGCGAGTGTACCGAGGCCGCAAGCAAGAAGTTAGGTGATGTAAAAATAGAGCCTGAAGCAGTGGCGGCGTCAGCGGAGCAACCGTGGAAAGCTAAGTTGCTAACGATGATGCAGCAGGTAGTCGGCAAGGTGGGTGAGAACACGTGTAGAATGGATGAAAGGATGAAAGAAGTGCAACTGAGTTCCTGTAGAATGGAGAAAAGAATGAAAGAAATGCAACTGAATTCCAGCCAAATGAAGAAAAGAATGAAAGAAGAAATGCAGATAAATGTTCGAAGAATGGAAGAAAAATTGAGAGCTGAAGTACAGTTGCATGAAGAATGGAAGAGAAAATGAGGAAAGAGATGTGATTGAACGCTTGTAAGGTAGAAGAAACACTTGAGTGATTTAATTTAGATCTAACTCAGGTAAGGACTGAAGTGCAAGAGGTTATTCCTCTAGTGAAACATGATGTTGAGACCATCATACAATGGTAGGAGGTACTTGAAGATAAGATGAAACCCTTGCAAGAGAAACAAAATCAGATGGAAGAAGTGGAAAAACGAGTCCACATGGAAATGGAACAGAGAATCGATGAAAGAATTGAGGCAAAAAGCTTAGTGATGCAACAAACATTGGAGCAGAAGATGTGAGAGAGGAGCGCTATGGTGCAGCTGACACTAGAACAGAAAACCAAAGAAAGTAGTTTCAGGATGGAGAAGATTCGAGGAGAAATTGAGCAAAAGATAGCTTCACTGAATTATGTCCCATCGGCAAGCCACAATGGCCGAGAACTGCGAGTAGATGTTTTAGAGGATAGAATTACTACAATGCCAATACCTGGTAGCAGTATTGTGGAGGAAGTGATAGCACCGGGGAAAGATATAGTGGTAGGTGAAGCCAGAGAAGAAGCCACGAGAGTGACTGGAGACAATAAAGCAGCCAACGGAGAAGGGTATAACTTAGGAGGATGTACTTGTGCTCATGCTACCAAGAAACGAGGTCGGCACCCGCGTGAAGGAAAGATTGGTTGCAAGAAAATTGAGAAGGGTAGTCAGAGTGAGAGTGGTCACTCGGGATATAGCAGTACTGGTGAAGATGATACAGAGGAGGAGTGTGAACACATACGGAGAAAAACGCAAAGACACCGAATGAAGGAAAGAAACAAGAGGCATCGAGAGATGTATAGGTGTGGGACGATGACAAAGTGTCTCGCCGACAAAGTGTCTCTACGACAAAGTGGACCTGATTTTGAGAGACAGTTTGTCGGCGACAAAATGTATCTTCGATGAACCAAATTGAGGAAGAGAGACAGTTTGTCGTGTTCGACGCCGTCAAAGTGCCAGTCCTCAGGAATGCGATACAGTTTGTCGGTGAACCAAATGAGAAGAGAGACAGTTTGTCGTGTTTGACCCCGTCAAAGTGTCCCTCCCCAGGAATGCGATACAGTTTGTCGGAGAGACACTTTGTCGCCGATGAACCAAATGAGAAGAGAGACAGTTTGTCGTGTTTGACATTATCAAAGTGTCCCTCCTCAGGAATGCGATACAGTTTGTCGGAGAGACACTTTGTCGCCTATGAACCAAATGAGAAGAGAGACAGTTTGTCATAGAGACACTTTGTCGGTGGGGCACCTTGTCGGGAACGAACCAAATGAAGAGAGACAGTTTGTCGGAGAGATACTTTGTGGCGGTCCCATAGGTGTCGTGACAAGGTTTTCCCTTAATGCCACCTGTCAGAGTTAAAATCATTCACCACATATGCGGCAAATCGTAACATGTCGGCAAAAGCTTTCATTAGTCAATTTGAAAGTGAGGCCTCCATAGTTGGTATTCCGAGTTTGCAGTGGTTGTACATTCTGCATTTTGTTCTTAAGGGACCAGAACTCACTTGGATTACGTCTAATCGAGATAAATTTTTGGGAATACGAAAGTTTCCGGTAAACGTTCCTAGGATACTATCACTCGGAGCTAACCAATGCGAAGGTGGCTCGGCTTAGATCAGTACCACTTAACCCGCGAAGTGATGGTAGCCTTGAAGATTTTGTCGTCACACGGTACAACGCTATTAGGGACCTGGATGCACAGACATCGGAAGCTCGTATGTGCAGTAGTATAGTGGCTTTGTTACCTGTATCAGTTAGATGGATTTTTGCTACAGTATCGGAAATGAATCTTCCTAAATTTCTAGAGGTAGTTAGGAGTCTGGAAGCAGCGAATGACGAGTACAAAGAGAGGATACCTTCAGCTCCGATGATGCGCCTCCCAAGAGATAGCCTCAGGGGAGAATGCAAGTCAATGAAGTAACGACGTTTCCTTCTACATGTAATGAAGGTACCCAGCGTTGCACGGATGGTAATCAGGAGCAAAATTCTAGTAGAGGAAGAAGAGGATACAATCGTCGATACCGAAGGAAACGCTACCGAGATAGAAGGGATGATAGGTCGAGAGGACGGCGCAACTATTCAGACGAAGAAACAATAGTCAAAAGCGTGGAAGGGAACGGAGACACCAAGGTCAATCAGGACGAAAGGAATGGTTTACCATCAGGACAGAGAAAGGATCCTAGTTATCGCCCCAATCCTGGAGGGTCATGGAAGCAGTAATGGTTTGGTAAGACTTAGGCAGGACGGATGAAGATATGATGAGTAGCGAGGACCTGAATGTTGGTTAGAGGACAATAGGAGATGAGAAGATGCACAGGAGCTTGCTGAGATTGTGCGCATGGTAGCGAGTGGCCAGGACGATATTAACATGTTGTATGCTGTTACACTCTCCCAGCGAGGTCGTAAGGGTCGCACTCCGAGGCATTTTTAAGGAAAAGAAGAGAGGAGAATATCAAATACTTACATGAAGAAGAAGTGAACATCACAGAGAAACAACTTTTCCGATGTAAAGGACAATGAGTCAGTTGAGACGGCTTGTGACAACACAGAGGCGACGGATATACAGAAGTGAACGGTGCAAAGTGTGATGAATTTTACATGGCCTATAGAAGAGGTCCGGTCTAGAAACTGATTCCTATTACTGAATATTCGTTGTATGGGATCGCGTAAGAGGTATTTAGACAGGCCGAGAAGCCGTTAGGAGATGTAGCCAGGGATTGTCGAGAACCTGCTAACCTGCAGTGTGGGGTAAAATAACAACGGACCAAGAATTCGGAGCCCAACCGGACGCCATATGCAACGCCTGCCTTGCATGACAGTTGTAGTCAGATTTAATTGTGTCATGTGTAGTTCAAGAGATGGCGCATGGCGCAAGTCATAGTAATTAGTTTCCCTGTTAATCATTATATTTTTAAAGAATGTTTTAAGTGGAACTTTATACATATTGAGAAGGAAGAACTAAATTATTTATTTTATAATTAATATTTGTTTTATATGTTATTTCAAGTGAAAAGTTAACACTTGTAGAAAGTTAATGTACATGCCTGAATATACCGGCTGAGGTGGTCGTGTAATTTAGATCGTAACGCAATCACTAAATAAATAGTGCTCCGGCAATTACATTGTTAGTCATTCTGAATGGATCCCCCAACTATTCAGTTTCTCAATGTAAGATGCGAATAATTGGTTGTAATAGTATCTTCAACTGAGAGATAACTTTACTTGGGGACTGGACTCTTAAACAGAGTTCTCCTTGAGGACAAGTGGATCTCTTACAAAGAGGTCCCCACGTAGCCACTGTCCTCTCTGATTAAGAGGATAAACTACCAGGTACTGATCTTTCATCCGAGAGGCCATAGAGAGATCAAACAAAGGATTGGTCTCCTCACGGGGAGGTTAGTTCTCTTAACGATTGGTCTGTTCGACGACGCCCAACGGCAATCCGGAGCGACCCTTGGGAAGCATAACGGACCACTACGTGCCCTGTTAGTGTGGTTTCATTGGCACGTACTCTTCGCCCAACAGAGGTTCCACTTCAAGATTTCTTCTGACCTCCACGAATCGTAGTAGTTTCGGGTCAGGCCTTCACGGGACAATCAACAACTGCTACTGGCGCCTGAGCAGTGGACAATGAATCCGTTAAAAATTGAACCCGTGTTCACACACACGGAAAGAGAGTGCGCTAACATTTCGGCCACCCCAAGGTCTACATAACTTATGATTGTTACCTAACAATCGTTGAATGTAAACGCTTCAATGCTTTCTACCACTATAATAATAATAACAATAATATGAAATAATAAGGTGTTGGCAAATGTCCATGTGTTGTGTGTTTCTAAAGTAAGTTCGTGTTATTTCAACTGTTTAACGTATGATTCAAAATTGTTTATAGATGTATGTAAATAATGTTGAAATAAGAGATTTTTACATATATATTTTTTAAAATTCGCAATGGTTCAAAATCTCCTTAAAGCTTCCAACCTTAATTTAATTCATTTCCCGACGTCATACAATGATGGAACTTTGCAAAACGACGTAAGTCGGCTGACAATACAATATTCCATTGTTACTTTAATATATTTCTATATTTTAAAAGCATATTTTATTATTTTAGTAATAACTTATTTATCCTAAAATAAATACTAGCTCGCAACGACGTTGCATTTGACTCGTTGCAGAACACTTTAGGATTTGGGAGCCGTGCATCGAAGTAACTCGAAAAGAATGAAAAAATAAAATATGCTTTTCTTTTAATAAAAATAATAGAACAATTCGTACTTGAAAGTAAAAAAAAATAATTTTGTTTATGCATGACTACAGAGAAAAGCATGGGGCGCGCCAATTGAAGAATGTATAAAATGATTTTATGTGAGAGCCGGCACGTGCTTTTCTTTTTAGTCATGCATAAAGAAAATTATTGTTTTTTTTAGTATGAATTTTTTATTATGTTTTTTTTTATAAAGAAAAGTATGTTTTTAACGCGAGCAACATTTTAGTCTTGTCACGTATTTTGAACACTTGCACATGCTGTCAAAACAAATTGATTGTGCTAATTTGTCTTCTTCTCTTTTTAAAAAGAAAAACTTTCAAGCAAATTAATTCAAGAGTAATCTTACCTGAAGTTACGAATGTCCACCAAATAACAAATTGCCAGCGCATGTCAGAAACCGGCCACCACTTAAAATACGCGACCCAGCACCTGAAGACAACGGTGGAACATAAACATGATCTCTGCTCAGAGGCCAGTTGCTCCCGTCGTATATTTTTTTTATTCACACCGAAGAACGGTTTCATGGCAGCCGGCCACCTCACTTGTAATTCAAAGAAGGGAGCTGAGAGTAAACGTCACGCAAGGAAAAAAAAGTTCATTGTTATGCCGCCCGCAATTCTTCAGGTCAGAAAACAGGATTCTAAAAATGATGGCCTTGTTTATCTTCCGTTTCCTATTATCACTCTTCCTTCTTGAAGATGTCGAATGGTTCTTAGTTCGTTCAACCCCTCAGGAACACATAACACTGCTCAGTGTCCACCTCTTCCATGTTGCATTCAAAATTGTAGAAGCGATGAAACGATTAAATAAAGTATTTTTGGTCACGGATCTAGAATTTTTAGTTTAGGAGCGTCTAAAGTCAAAATTGGAAGTGTGTACGTGGAATTTTGCACGGTTTCTATCGATTTTTAAGCGTAGAAATTTTAAAGTTGGGGGACGTCTTGAGTATTTGGGGGATACCATTCCCCACAGGAAGGAGCTGACATAATTGCTGCGCCGACCCTCAAGAAAAGTTCATTTTTATACCATTTTCTCAATAACTTATTTATCTCATGAAAAGCTTCGATTTGTTTCCTGTTATCTAAAAATATATATATTTTTAAAGATATACCGGTGTCAAATTCCATGATACAATCTAGCAATAAGGGGAATACGATACATTTATTAAAGAAAAAAACATTTAGCGGGAAAATATATAAAAAAATGTCTCTGGTTCGTTTCACCTGTCCTGGATCCGTCATTGTGTTGTTTTCAATACACACCAACGATGTTCCCGAACACATTAACAAGAATATACATTTCTTTCTCCTGATGATACAAATGTACTAAGAAAGACCAATCTGACAACTGACACAACTGAAACTCCATCAGTGACGGATCTAGAGAGAGGTCACGCGCGCACCCTCAAGCGAAAATATTACCTATATTTTTATAGCATTATTTCGATAATTTACATCAGAGAAAGATTCGATTTGTTTACGGAGAAAACCAGAAATATCAACTTTTGGGGAGAACGGATTCACACTTCATGATAAAACTTAGCAATAAGCAACGGCATTGGACAAATTTATGCTTAAAATATTTAGCAGGAAAATATTAGAAAGGTTCCTGCTGTATTTTTTAGAACTGCACGCCGACCTCCGTAGCCATATGGGCTAGGGCACTAGGCCGATGTTCAAGAGGTTGCGGGCTCGAATCCAGCCTGGATAATAGATGTTTGTGGATTTTAAATTATATTGTACTCATTATCATCGTGATGGGCCGATGTCCGTAGTTACTAAAATGGCCCATCTAAAGCAAAATTTAACCAAGTTTTTTCAGACCTGCACTCCGCCTCAGCAAAATTCTAAATGCACCTCTGACCTCAATTGGAAATCTGCTTTGAAAATAATAAACTAAAATTAACTCTTAGGGTACGAGGGGGGCGAGGGGGTTCGTCGAAACCACAACCAATTAAACTGTAGATTGTACTTGTCTCCGTGAACGAAATTTTAAAAAAAAATCAACATTGTCAAATGAAATGTTTAGAACAGAATTCTATTGGATTTTTGCCCAAACGGCTTAACGTGTACCTTGTAGGTGCCCAGAATTTAGAGTGGGTTCAACAGATCCCCCCCCCCTTCGTAAGGCATGTTACCCTTTTTTATCTTATGAAAATATCATTACGGATGTATGTTTTTGTTTTCTGCTAGCAATACACACTGATATATGTGAGCTTGGCAACACTGACATTTTGAGCATTACTTTGTTTTTCTTGTAGAACGTAACTGTTGATCTTACAGTGTTGAAAAGAAAACTATTCTACGAGTTATATATTTTGATTTATTGCTCTGTGGTTTTTGTGTAGCTACATATATTTGCTTAACGTAACCTAACCTACTGGCCTTATCTATATAGAAAAATGCCATTTATATCGATTATATAATAAACCGACTTAAAATTTCCATTTGAAAAATATTTTCTTTTATGGGTTCAAGGAACCCCTCCTTTCGTACTTCACGTTACAAAAGAATATCCTCGTACCGTAAGGGTTAAACAGTGAGAAAAAGAAATGGAATTATTTCTATTGGAAACAGCAGAAGATCTGTGCTACACCAAAATTAAGTATATTGATAAAACAAATGACATGCTTTCAATCTACAAACTTTCTTGGAATATTAGTTAAGCAGGAGTCAAAATGGAAAGAGTATATTGATATACTGTATTATGTGGTAAACTATCTTTCTAATTAGATCCTTTGTACCAATCGTTAATACGAATACTATACCAGTATTAATAATCTTTTGCGCCATATTTGAATAAGATATGGACTGGCTTTCTGGGGCTAGTTTCTGAATAAACAAGAACCTTTACATGTCTAAAGCAAGCAATAAGAACGATAATAGTAAACATAGGCGTAAATAATGTAAAGACTATTTCGTGAATTAAATCTCTCTCTCTGTCTGTCTCTCTCTCTGTGTGTTCAAAGTTTAAAGAAAGCAGAGACGATATTAGTGTTGCCCACGAGGCAAGACTTCAAGCTGACTCGTCTCATTTCGTAAAGATATGCTTGTCTCGTCTCGAAAATATGGGTTTGTCTCGTCTCGTCTCGTCTCATCTTGTTTTGCATTTACTTTTATATATTTTTTCGTACCTTTGAAACAGATGTAGACTTTGAACAATATCAGTCCAGTGGTGCATCAAGAGAGGGGGGCCTCATCGTCAAGGGAAACTACTTTTCTTTTAAATAGGATTATTTCAACAATTTATCTCGGAAATCTTCGATTTATTTCTGGACAAATCTAATTTCTGAAGAGACAATGCGGCGGATACCGGTGTCATATTTCATGACAAAACTTAGCAACATAATGGGAAATATGATAAATTTAAACTTAAACAAATCTCTTAGCGGAAAATATGGAAAATGTGGCTGGTCAATATCCACATTCGCTCCCCTCCTCACGGAAATCCTGAATCCGAAACCGGATCAGTTCGATTCCAACTCCGACAATTCCGCTTTGTGCAGATATTCTTCGTCACTTGAAAAGTCATCCGAGTCTTCTCCGTCACCCATTGTCAAGAATACGTCTCTCTACTTTAGTATTTTGCTGAACGACTCGTGTTTTTGTTTCTTCCAAAAAAGTAACAAAACACAACAAAAGTATAAAAAAACAGTACACGGTCTCATTACAGAACACAACCACTAACTTTCAAGTGAACCAGAGATTAATATTACTTGTCAACACGCTTGGTATAACTCAAAGGCAAGCCTTTCTCAGTTCTTTCAAAATACTTATTTTGAAGGTCTTTTTAGCTAGTTCAACAAATAAGAAGGCTTACATCACTCTTTCTCATTTCAAAAAAAAGCGAGCCCTGCGATTCCACTAACAATCTCTCATTGTTTATGACGTACAGATTTCTTCCCGTTATTGAATAATTCTTTCTGTCACGATATACGGTCACGCTCACATTTTTGTTGTCGCTCTTTTGTGCCTTCGCGGCTTTTGTCGTCGC
>JAGDQP010053910.1:0-13448 GCA_022664845.1 Lepisma saccharinum
TAAAGAATCTCACAATCAGAATATCACGAACCCACCAATACCTTGTACACAGTCCTCATTAAAGGTTTCATGCGGTCGTTAGTGCATTCTACGTCTGGCATCACTACAGTAAAAACAGAAACGAAACTCATTAGACCAAATTGCATATTGCCAATCCTCTATTGTGCAGTTCTTCTGGAGTTTTTCCCATAGCAGTCGCGCTTTTCTGCGCTCGGGTGTTAGCCTTGGCCTGTTTCTGAGTACTAGCCCAGTGTTAACGGGATTCGGTCGTAGAGTACGTTCTGAAATTGGACATGTGGACCGGCATTGATGGTTTGGATCAGTTGTTGCCTTATAAAGAAACAATTGGTTGTCACTATAAGTAACACTCGCCAGTGGTTCCTGTCTGTCAACACGTGTTTCAACCACAGTTCTCGCGCAGGTGTGACATCAATAGTTTTATTGCATTGCTTAGACGCACGTTTCACTGGACTGTGGAACATATTAGCGAATTCCGCAACATCCTCAACACTATGCCCTTTTGAGCGTCCAAATGCAATGACTCCTGTTTTGCCATTTCATCTTCTTCTTGTGCATGCTTTACACACGAAACACACAGTAAATGTGGGCCATCTACCTACATAGACAAGTATTTGTTCTATAACACACAGGGTGTCGGCTGATGGTCAATATTTGAACAGTAGCTGTTCGACTGGAGGATTTTTTTGCCCGCAATGCTTATAAAATACTTGTACAGCATACATTTATTAGTCGTTAAGTCGATTTTGTAAACTCTGTTGAAAGTTGCTGTACAGTCACGGAAGTAAGTACTGCGAGAGTCTAGCAATTGTTTAGTCTATGGTCTAGCATTTAGTTTCTATTTAACTTATATTTATGGAATAGATAGGCATTTTTAGGCTAAGTCTGCCACATACCGTTCCTCAAACATGTCACGGCTTACTTAACTGCCTCACTGGCCCATAAATATAATTTAATAATAATAATAAAAAAAAACAACAACTAAATGCTAGTTTTTATTCAACTCCCGCACTACCGTACTTCCGTGACTGTACTCCCCAAACAAACACTCTGTGTTTTACTAGGATTCAAGCTTGCAGGTGTTTTAATTAAGTCTATGGTTTTAATGGACTGTAATAAATGACATTCAATCTGCTGCTAACAGTATGTACAATAGTTGTTCGAAATGTAGGCTCCTTCCTTACAGTGGATTGTTCACCCGAGACAAAGAGGTCATAAATGCAATTCAATTCATACCAGATAGCCGGTGTTTGCAAGTTCTTTAATGTAGGGCAAATATAAATAAATGACAGAATGCTATGCATAGCGGCGAAATACAAATGATACTGGTACTTATTTGTGCAGTTGTCTTTTATGCTTGTTTTCGGCAATAATTTCTTTTGTACGAAACTGAAAAGAGTACCCGTTTCAATTGTCATTAATATTTACTCAAATTCACAGGTAGAACAATTACAGCTGCAAATAGTTGTGTTGCGACGGCTGCTTGAAACAGAGAAAGGACGTGTTTCAGATGCCATGACAAATTATCGTAGACTACAAACTCAGGTTGAGGAGATAGAACAAGAAAATGAGGAAGTGAAAGTGGTAAGTAATCTAAAAGGCAGATTTATATCTTTCGTAATTCAATACCGCCGCTCACGAAAAGCGGCAATAGCAGTGTTCATAGCCAGTGCTTTACTTGTAGGGGGGGGGGATGTCAGGGAAATCCCCCTCTAGCTTTCCCTTCCCTGGCACTAACTTAATTACTGTTTTCCCAGTCTGGAAAGAAAATTTTCCACTCCTCTAAAAATGACAAAACAATAGCGTAGCGTAGCTGTCTCTCGGAAATTTTCGTGAATCGACAAGGTTATTCGGCTTTGCTGATATGTTTTTGCGCGGGTAGCAACACTGTTTTCCGGGTCCTCTAAGCGGAGGTCCTCTCGCGAATAAAGCCTGGACTCGTTTTGTATGCGAAAGATCACAGAGAGCGCTGAAGTGACAACGGGTTTGGCCATGAATTACCGTTTTGAAAGTGATAAAATGTAGAGTTTCCGTAGGAAGTTTGTTGAATTAATCATTAAATTGAATCACTTACGGTTTGCTATAACGACCGAATTTTTTGATAAGCTTAAATCTTAAATTCTTTATCATTGTGCTGTACATAACCTACGTCTAGATTCACCCCTCACGCCCTCATTTTGTCACTTGTTTCTCTACTTCCAGCGTCTGCTAATTAGTGTTGTTCTGTGTACTGTGTGTATATCACTATGGATATACGAAATTACATGAAGAGAAATGTTCCGTGTTCGTCGAAGATGACACGGTCTGAAGAATCTGAAACGTTCAGCAAACGTATGAAACATGCATTTGATCCGATACAAAATCCAGGAACTTGGGAAACATCCCAGAAGGATGTTAGGGACCTAGCTGTAATCTCCGGCGATTCCAGTTCTGCCGTGTGCGGTGAAACAGAAAAACAGTTAGTTCAGTCAGTTAGTGGTTCTGTAACCGAAATATGGCCTTCAGTGTGTGAGGAAAATCAATTTGCTCAATTGAAAACCAAGCGCCAGATGTGTTGGTGAAAATATCTGTGTTGTGTGTAATGTGTGTGTTTGTATTCGATAACCGAAAGTTTATGCAGAAAAGCGAGTAGACGTCCAAATTGAATGGGTTTCTGCAGACTTCAAAGAAATTGCTTGACAAGATATATGAATATGAGAAGTCTGTTTCACACCAGAAATGCGTCTCAATTTTATAATAAAAATTTCTTTCAAATACCGAAGACAGGTGAAAGTATGTTAATGAGACTCATAACAAATAGACTGCTTGCATATTAGAACAGCGTACGCAATTGCTCAAAATCAGCTTTCATTTACTTTGCATCCTCATCTCGTTCAATTGCAACAATTAAATGGAGCAGATTTAGGTACAGTTCTTTTCTCAAATGTGTCGTGTGCAAATATAATTGATTTTGTGGCTGGAGAAATGAAGAAAAAACTGGCTTGCTTTCTTGCGACTTCTGATGAACAATTTGCACTACTGATGGATGAATCGTTAACAGTATCCCATAAATCTGTTTTAATTGTGTACCTTCGTACAGTATTTAATCATGAGTGCTGCAACATACTTTTAGGGTTTAATGAACTGCAAGGAACAACAGGAAAACACATTTGTGAGACAGTCATAAAGGATTGTGAGTCCATGGGACTTTCTAAAACAGCATTACAAAAACGACTTTTTGCTATTTGTACAGATGGTGGTGCAAGTAACATGAAAGGTGAAATAAATGGCGGCGCTGTGTTGTTGCTGCAAATGGTACTAAGCGTTAATGTGTTCGTTTTCCATTGCATGAGTCACAAACTTGAGTTGGCTGTACATAAAGCAGTCAGCCTTACAGCAGACATGGCTCATTTTCAGAAACTTGTAGAAAAGTTGTATAGTGTATACTCAATGTCACAAAAATAAACGGGAAATTGAAACTGTTTCCGAGGACTTAGGAGTTAGATTTTATAACATCGGCAATTTTTTTGTATAAGGTGGATGTCGTCTTCATACCGTTAAGTGCAATTTTTGTGGAAGTGCTATCCTGCTTTAGTGGCACACTTTAAAAATGCATCTACAGATTTTCATAGAAGTGCTTGGGATAGTGTAACATTTTTGGGACTTTATGATAAACTTATCAAAGTGAATATTTATTTATGAAATGGCCATGATCCGAGATGCTTTGGAACCTCTTCAGACACTTAGCTTATATTTCCAAGAAAGATCATCACCCATCATAACAGCTGTGTCCAAGATTGAAACAACTGTGCATATGTTGCAAGCCCTAAAAGCTGAAGATGATAGATCCCCGTTGTCAGTTGGAAGAGAATGGCACCTTTTGCGGTATTCCAGTAACGAAACCATCAGAAAATACTCTTCATAAATATGAGCGGATAAGACCACTTTTTTCAAAGCTTAATGGAAAACATCAAATCTCGCTTTCCTCAGAAAAGTTTCAATGGAGCTATAGTGTTGATAGAATCGAATTGGCCCAAGGAATCAGCTAAGAAAATGTTATATGGTGACCAGGAAGTACTTGAAATTTCAGAAAATTTGAAGTTTTCGTCTGATGACTCATCTAAAGTTTTGCAGGAATTTCAGGAGCATAAGTTACAGCCTGGCTACATAGCACCAAACCTGTCGAAACGGTCACAAAGACTCGGTGTTCTTCCAATCTCATCTGCAGAAGTGAAAGGGGTTTCTCGAGTTTGAACCTTCAGCATACTGCACCTAGGAACAGCTTAAGTGTTAAAACATTAGAATCTCTACATTTGTGAATATTAATGGGCCGCCCGTTTCTTCATTCAATGCTTAAGATTATTCTCCCAAATGGATTAAATGTGGTCGGCATTCTGCGAGTGACAAGTCATCTGGTAAAGAGTCCACATTGAATGTTTACCGGTCTGCAATATCTTCACTGTTCTGAGGTAAGAACTGATATTTATGTACGGGTTATGTTCATAATGTAAGATTATGATTTAACGTGGGTCTACTATTTTTACAATAGATGCTATTAAGATGAAAAAACATATCCGTCGTCCTTCCTCAGCTTTTGTTTAACATTCTTAAGTCTATGATTTCTAGTATCAAGTAAATAAAATGTACAGCAATATTTATCAATACAGATAGGCCTATGTCTGTCAAATATCTAGTAAACAATATCCGTAATACATTTTCTATTTAGCGCATGGTGGAGGAGGAGTGCAAATGTTAAGTGTTAGCTCAAGATTCCCCATCTAGAAAATTCATAAATAAAGCACTGTTCATAGCGAAAGGCAAACAAACACCCCTCCTCTCTCTCTCTCTCACACACACACACACACGCACAGAGAGAGAGAGAGAGAGAGAGAGAGAGAGAGAGAGAGAGAGATTATGTATATACGCAAGGGTAAATGATAATCAAAGACGTACTTTTCAATTTGTTTCCTCTATTAATTTATCCCAAGTAGGGGAATTTGATTGTAGCAATGTTACCGATAACATCATCTGTCTAGCGCTTTTTGAAATTGGTAGGGAAGTAACGCATTACTGCAATAATTAAAACTCATTTTATGCCACAGTATTGGCTATGGTTAGCATATATCCGTTTTTTCCCCCAGACATGCCATCTTTTTCAATTCCTGAATTTTCGTCTGGGAGGATTTTTGAAAACTTGAGAAAGTAAAGGATTTTAGCATTACCTATATTATTTTCTTACATCTGGCAGCATTGTATTTATTTAATTATTACCCACAACGTTGCAATTTTTGAAGTATCAAATGGCATCCAGTATCATGAATGCGAACATAGTTATTGGCGAACACTTCAGGAATCCAACGCTCTAACCACTAGACTATGGAGCCCCTTTGGTAAAATCCCGAACTCAAATATTTTTGCGAATATTTAAAACAATGATGCTGAATTAAAACACACAATTGTTATCTCCACTAGAAGTTGTAAATATAATTCAATTATTGCGTAAATCATGTAAAATTTCTTTATTAAAAAAATATTTCCAGATGAAGACAGAGATACAAAAAGAACTAGAAAAGAAAGATCAGAAACTTCTAGAAGTAAAGATAATATGTGAGAACCTAAGAAATGAAATGGGAATTGTGAAAGGTGATCGAGATGCTCTGGAAAAACAATTAAGTAAGGAACGACAGAAATTGACGAAAGTTCGTGAAGATAAAAAGCTTCTTCTTGAAAAGGTAAGTCCATCGTCATTTGCAACTGTACTTTTCCTAAATAATTTCTTTAAAGCTAAAGTATCTTTTACTCTCGCGATCGTTTAAACATTGTTTTAATATGAACTTATGCGGAATGTCACACACTGTTCAACAGAAAAACACAAATAATGTTATATTTCGACTTCTTCTAACAACGAAAATGCAA
Organism: Lepisma saccharinum; assembly: GCA_022664845.1. Lineage (NCBI taxonomy): Eukaryota > Metazoa > Arthropoda > Insecta > Zygentoma > Lepismatidae > Lepisma > Lepisma saccharinum. Next base: position 5,914 of record JAGDQP010053910.1, read on the forward strand.
ATTAACGACAAGACTGATTTGAAACATAGCTATCTGAGTTTCACAGCATTTGTTTCAACGTTTCTCAGTACAATATACCTCTTCATATCCAGCGATTCTGCCAGACCCCACCTATGAGGAATGCCGTCCTGTTAATTTTTCATGCACACATTCACAACTTTAAAAATATTGTTAGAAATCGATAGAAACTCTGGAAACTACTTACATCCTTCCAACTTTGACTGTATGGCAGAATACCTGCATCATATCACTTACAGAACCGAGATACAGTCGGTACAGAAAGAAGGTTAGATAGTCCAACGAACAAAAATAAACTTTTATTATAGCACAGAAAGGATTGTAAAATTGTTTTACAGTATTTTAACTACAAAATAATCACGTAATACTGTGACTGCAATGACAATATAGTAACAGTACAAGAAATAAATTCGGTTGGAAAAGTCTGCATACAGAAAAATGGTTTAATCAAAAATGACTACCTGCATTAATCACGCCCGTTTTTAGTAAAAAATGATTAAACAGCTTGTTGTAATTGACTACTTGCGCGTAGTCAGTCTCGCCTAATCAAATTTGAATAATTTATCCAGTCACAGGATTTGTAGGCTCTGTATTTTCTTTAATTGATGCGGCTCGACATTTCAAGCAAACAAAAACTTGCGTTGTATCTGATAGACAGATTCTTTTATTGTGGTTCAAAGTAATTTGACAGTATTTTGTTTCCGAACGAGGCACTAATTGTACGCGCATGCATAACAAATCATGTCGGCTTGTTTCTTTTAAGCGATGCGGCTTGACATTTCAAGCAAACAAAACTTGAAAGGAAAGCTAAAGCAAAAAAACTACAAATTTACTGCAAAAGCACCAACCCTTGACCTTTATAATGAGCTCTTGATGTTAATTTTAGTGATGGTGATGACGATCAATATTATAACATTAATATTTTAATATGTGAAGAAATTAACGCATGTTTATATTCCGTCATGCAAAGTTTTATTTTCTGCTTATACTTGTGTTCAACAGATTGTAGCACTTTTTTCTAAAAATAAAATCTCAGACACTGGAACTTTATTGTTTTTATACAATCGGGTTATACGTTGCCGGATTAAACGTAGTATTATTGTTTTTTATATACTTACACATGTTTAAAGAAATTGCTCGAATGGTTTATAGAAAGAATGGCGAATGGATATGTATTCTAGCATATTAATGTGAGTCGTTTTTACAAGTTATAGAAGAGCGATTCGAACAACACTTTAGTTCTTTAGGAGATTAACATTCTAGTTCAAGCACACCCACGAGACGGGGAGATTTTTTTATTGATATAGTAATAACATTTTGCAGTGATATTACTGCAAAATGTTATTACTACAAAGACAAAGTGCATTTTTAACAAAATCTTACTCAATTTTAATTACTATTCCCAGTCATATTTGAATAATCATTCGCACTAAGATTTGAACATATATTGAGTATTTATTTAGTGAAATAAAATGACTACATGCCCTTCTCAAAATTGACACAAAATAAATCGACGTTTAAACCAATGGATAATTTACACAAGAATTACTAAATTTCTTTCGATTTTGACTAACAATTTTTCTGTGTACGTACTGTTGTTCTTTTGCTTTAAATTAGACATTAATGATTTTACGGATGTATTTCTCCATTTCTTCAACAACACGTCTATAAATGTTTCCGTTAGGTGAAACAGTTTCATTACCTTGCTTCATACTTGGTCAAATTCTCTTTCCATGATTCTTATAGAGAGTTGTTTCTTTGATTTTATCCCATGCGTGATTTCATATTTTATGCTCTCAGATTTCATGGCTTGGAAGAAATCACAACATTCTTTTATTTTTTTTAAAAAAACAACAGTCAATTACCCAATCTTCAATACCTCAATTACACCTGATCCATGGATTGAACTAAGGGCAGTGGTGGGTTGGGACGCTAGAAGCAGATCCGCTTCTGGCCGCAATTCAGATTTGAGTGTTGTACATGCCTACATGGATCCCCAAATACACTCCAAACATTTTAAAGAACAGGATGTTTTCCCTTTTCCAATGTTTCTGTTTTCTCTTTAAAAATAACAGGAAACTATTTTAAACTTTGAAATACTGTACTAAGAACCGTACCGTATGGTTTTGGATTATACAGAAAAAAAACCTAGTAAATCCAGCTATATTCGCATTGCTAAACTATGTAGTTAAAATTTATAGTAGGGGTATAATTGTGGTACGGTAACGATACTCTTGTGCTAAGTTGACTATACCTGGTATTGTTGTATAGTTGTGATTCCTAAACAATTATAGTTAAATTTTACATTGTTGGGAAAATCATATGTATGCTGATACAACAATATTCCTTCATGACCTACAAGTTTGACAATATATTTACTGATGTTCTAATAATACTGTATGGTTATTGGATGCACACGCACAGAAAATGAAAGAAATATAGCTAATATAACAATACCGTTTTCTGGGACACTGTGGTTGGAAGCCATGTTGTTTGTTCGAATCGAGAGAAATTAAAAAAATGTAGCTAAGAATGACGAAGAATTTGTTATGGCTTCATGTTGTATTATGACATGAGTATTATTATTTTAAATAGGAAGAATAAATGTATTGTACAATTTTAAATAGTTTTATGTAGTTTCGCAATGTTTAGTAATGTTTTGCTCATGTAATTAAACGGTGCTCAACGTTACTGTAACCATTATTTCTCAATGCCAGACAGTAAGAATAGTGATAATTCTGGAATCTGAATTTGTAATCAACGATTACTTCTATTGATTTATACCTATTGCGTTATCCTTGAGTGTAATAGATGTTTCAGTCATAATGAATTTGTTTAAGTTTACACTACGAAGGTGTATGTGATAGTTGTATACTAATAGTGAAACAGGACAAAAACATCTTATAGGGGAGACACCAGTGAAAAACGTTATTGCTGCTGAGCAATTGAAATATACACCATACACGATTTCTAGTCGTTTAAGGGTCACTTCTGGTATTACGATTACTTAGGCTATTTATCTGGTTTACGATTTTGTTTATAGACTGGTTATCTGTATAGAATTATCTACTGGTTATCTATTAGTAAGAATTCAATAGCTTGGATTGATTGCTATCAAATAACAACTTTGGCTATTCTCTAGGTATTTCAGATTTTTGCAGATAAGATAAATTGATTAAAAGTTGACGACTTTGGCAACGGATAAGGTTTTGAAATTGGAAATTGATCGATTTTTCTTATGCCGACTACCGTTATTCACTAAGGTTTCAGAATGTACAAATTACTTAAGGCAGTAGTCCGGGGATCAGATGCTAAGGTCGCTACAAAGGAGCAACGCACTTCGGGACAACGCAGTCGCCAAGATCGATCGCCAACCGAAAACTGCACCAGATGAGAAACGTCCTAGATCACGTTCTCCTATGTCTGATCTTTCTCGTTCGGGATTAGACATTTTAATAGACACTGCCGGCACTACTGATAGACCACCACCAAGCAGCTCGAATACTAATTCAGTAGAACATACACATATCGATCCTGCTTCCTCAGCACATACTTCAAATCAAAGCGCAAAACAAAACTTGAACTGTACAACTTCGTACTGAAAGCATACGACCCACAGTTCAAAACTGCCAAGCAGGTCTTTGAGAAACTCATCAAATACGTAACAAGAGCTTAAATCAAAGAAGTACTTTTCACCAGGAATGGAATCATACTGAAATCCACCAATCCGGAATTTCACCGCCATATAAGGAATAAGGCATCATTTAACATATTTGAAAAATCTGCAAATATAGAGGCACTAACACCGAGTCAAAGAGCAAAACAACCATCTCCTCCTAGGAAACCACCTACGTTATCTGTGGTAATCAAAGGAGTAGAACTAACTTGGACAGATGATGAGATCAAAAGCGAACTGAACACTCTCTAGTGCCTATAGATAAATGCCTACGCATAATCTGCAAGGACGGTCCCACATACCTGCGGGTGCTTACCCCACATCAGCAGCTAATTAACTACCTATTAGAGCAGGGAGCATATATATACGGCAAACGACATAGGGTAGAGCCGTCGAATACTAAACAACCGTTACAAGTACGCTTCGAGAGATGTCAAACATACAACGAACATAGCACGGCTAACTGCCCCAACAAACCAAAATGCGGCTACTGCAGTCAAGACCATCCGACAAAGAACTGTCGAAACGGTAATTAAAAACCAAAGTGTGCAACCTCTACGTAGGCGTACGTTTCCTACAGTGCAAAATGCAAGGGAAAGTCAGCGACTAACCCCACCACTCCTGAATTAGTAGTAGCAGTGTGAACTCCCAATACACCAGTAACTAGCAACAACTCTCTACGCGAACCTGTAAGGGTAGAGAATATGATCAGTTTGTTTTTTGTATGATGTTACAGAACGTTCATCCATTCATACGCCCGCACATACTCCAACAGGTCAATTACACCACCAAGTTAATGTATGGGCTCACGGTGCAAGCTACCTACTCAGGTCCATATGTTCACTTCAAAATCAACCCTATACCTAATAACGTACAGGATGGCTAGACGACACAAAATAAGTTTGCTGCATCTCAATATTCAATCGCTTCCGACCCGGAAAAACATATTACAGCAAATCCTCCAAGAATACGAAATTCAATGATTTACGCTTAATGAGACATACCTAAAGCCGAAACAAGGAATATATATACCCGGATATACAATGATATGCTATGATAGCCCCCTTGTGGGCGAGTTAACGGAGGCACAGCGATTGGAATTAACTCTAAATTACCACATCGGGTCATGACACCAAAATTCCCACCCAATATACCAGAGCATAACATAACTACAATTGAAGGGCTTGGTGGAAGAAGGGCCAATCCCACTCCTCCACGAAAAATGAGTTTTGTGGCTGAAGTGTAAGCTAGTATCGTCTAGTGTTTGCTCTTTGAACTAAATGCATCGTCAGATGCCAACACCTTGCAATAGGCATCATAACAAGTGATGGCAAATGAACTGTTAAGCTTCTTGGTGGAAGAAGGGCCAATCCCTCAATGCCGTCTCAGTACTTTACATTGTTTTAGGTTAGATCAGTTTAGGATAAGTTAGGTTTGTATTTGTAGCAGGAAATCGTGTACTATGGTCTTGGTGTGCTGTCATTGCAGATCGAACATAAGATCGAAAAAAACATACAAACGCGATAGGTCGGTTGTGAGGGATGCTCTCACAAACATAATAGCCTATCACTATCACGGCTCGGATTTACACTTCGTACGTGACAGGTCGCTGATAAATTTACTGACCACGCACAGCATTCCAGTCTCCAGCTAGGCTGCAGCACAAGTCAATGGACAAAGTTTTAAAAATACAGAAACGAAATAAAATCAAAAGTGAGGGATTCCCTCACAGCCGACATTGTGAGGGTATGATGTATTAGTTCAATTCCTGTTGTCAATTTTTTATTGTCCATTTGCAGGTATATTTGCAATAGTGTTCTGTATCTACTCCTAAAATATAAAACACCTACGTTACTTAGATCTTTTTCTACATCACAAATACTTTAACTGCATTTCTCTCCAAATCACAAAATTGTGGGATAGGCTCTTCTTCCACTGACCCCTTCAATTTACTTCCAGTGGAAAACTATAACCGTAGCCACAATCTATATACGGCCGCATATCGCCATATCTAACACCTTCTTCACGTATATAGACACTAACTTCCGACATTACATAATCATGGCCGACATAAACATTCACAGCCGTACTTTGGGCGAAAAAAGGAACTTTAGAGACCATATTAACTTACAAACACAAGGCGAGATCTGCCAAATACCAAGGGCAACAAGACTGTCTAGCAATACCACCCCCGATGTGATAGTTGCATCGTCTTCAATTGCACCACATCTGACCATTACAGTACTAGATTCAATAGGTAGTGATTATGAGCTGGTAAAATTAGACATAAATATACCCACACGTCATAGTACCATAACAAAAACCACCCGGAAGATACTCAATTATGCTAAATCAATTGGAAAAAGTACCGATCCGATCTAGGAGAAAAAGTAAGCTGTATATCCGCACCGCATGAACTAGACACTATGCAACAAGCAACTACAGAACTCACAGTCGCCATCCAACATAGCAGCAAAGAAAATATCCCTACCACAAGCATAGATCCATACCAGAAGCGTAGATAAATTACCACCACATTTTCTAAATATTATACATCTCTCACGGAATGCCTATCGGGAATACGTAAGCACGAGGTCGATAGAAGCCCTACGTCTACATAATATCTGAGAATGGTGCCAAACTACATAAGGGCCTATAAACAACGGACATGGATCCGAACTGTAAACAACCTAGAAAACGAAAGCAATCCATCAAAATTTTAGGGAGACTTCAATAGACTCATTGTCAAATCCAGCACACCCAAATTTCCAATTCTAACAGGTAACCAACATCCATACAGATGCAGGTAAAGCAAATGTTTTCGCTGATAGGCTCCAATCAGTGATCACACCCGAGACAACCTATCACCCTGTAACAAGAACCTCACGAACAATAGAGAGTGCAAATGATCCACACCAACCACATCTCAAAATCAGCACAGACCTTTCACTGGACGAAACTCAGATAACAGCAGAGGAGATCAGAGATGTTACAAAACACAAAAAGAACACTGATCCGTGGTTTGATAGTAAAACATATAGCCAAAGAGGCACCCTTCACCTTACTCACACTACTAGCAACCATATATACTTTTATACTCCGTACTGGAAACTACTCAACCGATTGGAAGGTCTCCAAAGTTCTAATGTTTCCAAAACCAGACAAGGATAAAACAGACCCTAAATCATACCGGCCCATACAGCTAACCTCAACACTAGGTAAGATACTAGAACGAATCCTCGTACGCAGACTGCATAATCAGCTACATAAGTATGACTTATTACCATACCATCAAGCCGGATTTAGACCAAACTACAGTGTAACCGATAATCTACTGAGACTAACAACACTACTGACCAATCATTACAATACCAATGAACCATCCTACCTACTTCTATTCGACCTCGAGAAAGCATTTGACCACGTATGGCACGCAGATCTTATCCACAAACTGCATAACTTCTGCCTCCCAACGGCCTATGTTCGACTAATTTACCATTTCCTGAAAAAACGCATGATATACGTAGCAATCAATGACAGTTTATCACATCATATATTTCCACACACTGGGGTGCCTCAAGGATCTGCCCTGCCTCCGTTATTATACATCTTGTTCGTAACTGATATGCCAATACTGCCATCTCCAGTACATGCCTTCACTTTCGCCGACGACACAGCATTCCTGGCCTGTGGCAACACCATCCAACACATAAATCGGACACTGCAACGAGCTGTTGACACCTTCTAGGTCAGTGTGCGAATTAAACTTTTTAGCCAGGTGGGGATAAAACAAGGATTTCAACAGGGAAAACACACACACACACACACACACACACACACA
>JAGDQP010053911.1:0-13448 GCA_022664845.1 Lepisma saccharinum
TGGCTGATGCTAGTGCAGGCGTCTTCACTAGCCTATCTGGTTTGGGTTTACGATAACTTTCAAACATTTGGAAATTACACAGCCCGGATAACAGTTGGGAATTTTCTAAGCTGCTGAGGGATATTAGGGAAATTTAAGTGTGCTTGCAGTGTTCCAGTTTTATAGTTGACGCTAAAGCATATATGGATATAAAATTGTTTAACTCGCGCTGTATGTGATACTATGAACTTTTAGCTTTCGTCCGATACCAAATATATCACTGAGAAGTAAACTTTTCTGTTATAAATTCAACAGTTCTTGAACCACAATGTTCCATAAGAGACAATGTAATTTTGTGGGTTTCTAGCTCTTCTCGACCATCAAAATGGCGTGTCGAGAGTACTCAGGAAGAAGAAGTCGTGATCCACAGACTCTACTCATCCACGAATGGCATAGCTAATAAGTTCTACTTTCCTTGACTGAAGCAAGTGCAATGAAACGATGCTTGTTAATGTGACTCATTTGTTTATATAGTACTCAATCCTTTCCACATGATTTCACAACATATCGTACACAATTTCACCCATCGAGCTCTACGTAAACTATACTGGAGTGACTACGTAATGTTGAAAGATAGACGCCAGAGCAAATATTTAAACTCGTTTGTCCACTTCCAGTCTAATCCGATGTGGACCAAATCTTCAGTTCTAACTCAAGTTTTATACGCTTGATATCGCTATGTGGCCCGTTTTTTCATTTAAGTTTTAATTCGTGAGTTATTCATGTAAGAGTATATCGTACTCTGCATACAATAGAAAATGCTGCAATAATATATACGTGTTTTGCAAGAATTAAGACATAAATTAAAAAACGGGTCACACAGCGAAATCAAGCGTAAAAAACTGAGTTAGAATCGAAAATTTGGTCCATATTGGTTTAGACTGGAAGTGGACAAACGAGATTAAGTTTTCTCTCCGCTCCCTAGCTTCACATATTCATGAAATTTTCAATGACTGCAGTCAGTCCAGTATCGTATTAATTGAGGTCGATGGTTTCACCAGGCAAATGCGGGACGATACCTTATGAAACATCCTAGCCAATACCTTCCTCATCCTAGAACTACCCAATCCCGGCCTGAGCCAAAGATGCCAAAAGGCCATAAATAAATTGAATTCAAATATAGCGTTGACAACAAATGAACCTTTAAGTACGTCACATCATGAAATTGCAAGACGTTTATTCCCTTTACTGCCATTAGTTCGGAATACCTACCACATTTTTTTACATGCACTGGTTTAAACCAACGATGTTTATAGAACTACTGTACGTTTTCATCCTCACACCGATTTCAAACTAGCATTGGCGACAAACGGTCAGAAATCGTGGAACAAATACAGATAAATGGGTACACGGTTCACAGTTCCGTTTCACTCAAGTAGCGGTGAACTGAATCTGTTACAAGTAATGTCACAGAGTAGAATCACTGGTAGTTGTAGCAGTGAACCGGAACTATTCAAAACCAATAAGGTTAAAGTAAAGCAAAGATTTCCAATAGTAGGTGGCAGCACTATCTCCGTATATGTCTGATGTATTTTTTATCGTTACACGAAATTTCAATGCTACTCCTACAAATGGAAGTCTAGAAGGTTCAAACTTTCAGGGAAGAAAGTTCATAACCAATTCAAGAGTTCCAACATTGCCAATTTTTAATTTTAGTTTTTCTTCATTGTTGAAATCGCTTTGTTGCTGTGAATATCAAAAACTATAACAATAAAGCTCTCTCAACAATGAACAAAAAAGAAAATTAAAAATCGGCAATGATCGAACTCTTGAATTGGTTATGAATTCTCTTCCCTAAAAGCTAGAACTCTCTAGACTGGATTTTGTAGTAGCAGCATTGAAATTTCGTGAAACGATAAAAATGCATTAGACATATACGATGATAGTGCTGCCATCTTGTGTTGGAGATTGTTGCTTTACATTATCCTTAATCAAGAAAAAAAAGTTGGTGACCCAATAACAACAATTTCATTAGTAATTATGCACAAGAAGTTAGAAACTAGACATAACATAATTCAACCCATTATAACAAGACAAAAAATAGTCTAACCGGACTTTTCTCAGGCATACACTAACCTGTAGTGGGTGCGTAAATAACATTCGGGACAAGAAAGTGTTCCATAAATCAGAAAGTGAACGTAAATATCACGGTCGTGAATTTTGATTGGTGCGTAAATGGAATAGCAACTTATAATAAATAGCCTGTGGTAGCAGCAAGACTACGTAATTATTAAAACATCTAACCTGACTTCTCTATCCTGTCACAGACTACCTAACTGGCTGTAGTGGGTGCATGGAAAGGTAAAATAAATAGTTCATATTCGTGGCAAAATATGCCAAGCAGTTATTTGAAATGTACGTAGTGTTTTTCTTAAATTTATTTAAGGCCTTTAGGAATCTCAGGCTCAGCCCGGAAGGTGTTGCAAGGTAGCCATCTAAAGTCTGTTTGTAGGTACCATCCCGGCATTTGCCTGGTGTGACTGAGGGAAAACCCCTGGAAAAACCTCATCATGCAGTAGGATGGGCGGCCGGTGGGCGAACACCCACGACCTTTCGAATGCGAATTGTATGGTGGTTCGTAATAATCACATTGTCGGATATTTCGAAATTAGAAAATTTCTCACGGGCTACCTACACACTGACTTTTACAGCCTTTTTGTTCATCGCCATTCTTAAACGAAACTATTTTCGTGCATTAGCTCAGGGTGGACCAGTTATCTACATTCTTGCTTTGGAGGTGCATGTTAAATGACTACCAAGTATTATTTTTTCTTTTCTGATCATAATCTTTTAAGTTTCCATCACCTACTGAAATATCGATCTATCATCAACCATTCGTCCTGAGCCAAAGATACCTAACCGCCTTAAACTGAAAGCAAATTCAGATTGGATTTTTTTATAATACGCAATTCAGGAAACGTATACATACGCCCACCGTCAAAGACTGCTGAGCACGGCAGGTGTCTTGATTTTTCCGTGTATGCTACAATAATAATATTTTCTCGCTTTTACTTGATGTTACTTTCCCTTCATTTAATGTGAGGTAAGCATGTTCTTCAAGGCATAAGGTAATGAAAGTTTCAGTTTCACGAGCTCATTTACGTGAAATTAATAAATACACAATATCCTAGCTATCTTAAAACATCTATGCTCTTAACAATATGAACTGACATATACTTAACTCTAAACTATGCGTAGTAACTAAATCATATTAGTTCTAAACTATCAAACTTTTCCTTTGCACGAATATCTTGAATTTGAGCAGGGCAAAGAACAACACAACATTCAAAACAAATCTTGAATAACAGTTGCGCCATCTGGCTATAATTGGCGTTTTAAAAGAAAAGAGTGATGAACAGCGCGTCCCAACACACACACAGCACTTTCGCAAAGTCATCCACGCACTTTTCATTCGAACTTCGATTGTTTGCTACGCCATATCCTTCGTATAGTTATAATTAATTAAATAATAATAATAGTAAGGTCGATTTAATTAATAGAAAAATAGGTAATCCCGCACGGCTTTCCGGGAACATCCAGGGGACCTCCATACGGGATGAACTGTTTGTATTGCCCACAGAGTTATCCCACGGACGTCCTTAGGACATAGCTATGGGAGCTTGAGAAATCTGACGTTAATGGGATCTAAATGGGACGTCCCAGGGATGTACTCTGCTATGTGGGTTGTAAACCACTAACCTTAAGCCTGAAAGAGAAGTCCGTAAACAAATAATAGCACAATCATTAATAATGTAAATAGTAGGCAAGAAGTTAAAACGTAACACTATCTAACGACCTAAACATAATACTAAATTTTGACGAAGTGAACAATGTTTTGGATGACCTTTAGATACTACCCTGGAAGATGAATCAGTCTTCGTTAATATTAATTTCAGATGAGATTACAATCGAATTCAATCATTAAACCGAACTTAACTTCAGTTAACCTAACTTTCACAGTTATGATCGATCTTGGGGAGTATCAGCCAATTTTTAAAATATCAATAAATATATACCAAGAGGCCTTGGCTTAATGGTAGAACGTTGGCTTAGCATTCTGGAGATCATGGGTAGAATCTCATCGGTCGACCATCCTGACTGAAAATTTTCCAGGGGTTTTCCTCAGTCACACCAGACAAATTTCGGGATGGTACCTTGAACTTTGGCCTTGGTCGATGCCTTCCCACATCCTTTTCCCCTCCTTTATCTCTACCTGAGCCTTAGATGCCTAAAGGCAACACACAGTACAAATATGAACAATAGACATCCATTGGATGCAGTCATTGGATCCGTTTTGTGTCTATATGACGTTCAATGGAGAAGGAAAGGGACGTCCAAAGTAGACTAGATGGTTACGCCCAGTGGATGTTCATATGAGGTATGATTATGGACAAGTGCGGACTTTGATGGATATCCATTGGTTACATAACACGTATATCCAATGCACTGTCCCATTTTATATATATGCAGGCACGGATTCAATAGGGGCTATAGCCCCCCCCCCCTTGACGTTCAGGTATGCACTGGATAAAATGGCCTTCAATCCTACTTTATTTGGCCCATTTTTTTTAAAAAAAATAATGACCTCTGACTCTCTCGAGACCATTAGCTGTTAAGTTTTTAAAATCCACAAACATGCGTGCCCCAGTTGGGATTCGAACTTGGGACGAGTCGCTGGGCTGACCCCCAGTAGCACTCACGTTGATAAAAACCGCTAAATGTCCGCCTTTTCAAAGGTTTTATCTACGTTGATTCAACGTGAGTGCTACTGGGGACCGCATGACTACCATCGTCGGTATGTCCCATTTTTGTCCAAAGAACGTCAACTAGAACACCAAGAGCAAAATTTTGGTGGACCCACTTCGGGCATTTTGACGGAAGGTTCCTGACCATTTTTGCTGTATGTTGGTATACATATTTAGTTCGAAATTATTCATTGCTTCTATGATGATATATTAGTGCGAAAGATTTCAAAAATCTTCAGCGGGATTTTGAACCTAGAACCTTCTGATTTGTTGTCTGCCACGCTAACCAGTCTCTTATGGAGGCGTCTTTAGAATAGTTAATATTTTAGAGTTCATTTTATGTTACGAAGATTTTCTGTAATAAAGGTATGCATATGCCCTAACAGCACACGATAGTCTAACTTTGCAACATTGGTAACCAACATTTTAATTTCTCTTTGCAATGTTTGCACAAAAGGGCTCATTTCTGCATGAAAGTGTTGTGCTTTGAAAAACCCACTAGATATTTTGCTTACGGTAAAGGTTTATTTCGTACGCCGAGTTTCGACGGCTTAGTTCTCGTTCAACGTTTTTTATTGTGAAATTTTACCGATAAATTTTACTCCCATAACTGACATAATCGTAAGACTCATCTACGACCTATGTAAGGAATTTAAACCGTTATTTTTTATTTACTCTGTTCAGATGTTGAAATTCTATTATCTTAATTCAGGTTAGGTGCATAGAGCTTCACTCTATCCACCTTGTATTTGCTATTGTGATTGTTTGGAACATGTTGAAAAGTGCTTTCAGTGGAATTGACCCCACTGTCAACTGTGAATGTTTTCGTAAAGTTTAGAAAGGGTCAGAATTTCGGATTTCTTGTTATAACTGAGATTGTACGAAATTGTTTGCACAAAAAGGCTGTGATTTACAAATTATTTCAAGAAATGAGATTTCGGACTTGAATTACAAAAGCGAAATAGTTATGTTAACTCATATTCCTACAGATTTCAAGTGTTAATTTGTTTTAATGAACTGAATATTCAAATCAAAACACTTTTTGTTTCCAAACAGAACTACGATCTGTCGGGATATTTCTCTTCAAGACTTGTAAATTTTTAAACCTTACCAGAAATGATTTTTTTTTTATGAATTTGTTTTATTAAACCTGAAACAAGACATTATTCTATGTTTCGTAACTTAACTAATATGTCATTTTATTGAAATAAACAGTGAATGAAAAGGATTTACAAATTTCATTGCGAAACTTCAACAAGTAGTAGTAGCTTAATAGTTAAACACTTTAATATGTTAAGCATATTTCTACGAGGTGTTATAATTTTGAGATCCAAACTGTTGCGTTCAATACAAGTGTTATTACGAACCATAATTTTGTTTTACTTAAGGTGAGTGCACGTAATTTATTAAATTTTATTTTTAATTTCAGGAACGGGATTTACTCGTGTTACTTGAACTTAATGCTTTAACTACAGTGACCTTGAACACCAGGAGACAACATCGCTTTCTCCTGGCAGATAGGTAGTTCACTAGAACCTTTGTTCCTTCTACTCCTCCTCTTTCTGCCAGAATATGACGACTGTCATCACTGGTGCAGTCCTCAACTGCTGGTCTTACTGTAGTACGCGGTTCGTTGTTTGGTTCATGTGTGTTTTATGTTATCGCAGCGTTGCTTTGATAAAGATAAAATGAATTTTATGGGCGGTAATGCGTTGCTTTGATGAGATTTAAACAATTTTAAGTATGCCACCCTTTACGGAAACGTCGGTAACTTGTGAGTGTTCATGGACAAACTTTGGTTTGTCGCCTTCAGTGTGATGGCTGTTTCCGTGGAGGCTCGCGCTACTCAAGCACCGTTCTGTGCTGTGAGATGGGTCGTTCTCTTCTCTGGTGGGGTGGGGGAACTTTTCTCTCTCTTCTTCTCCCCCTTTTTCCTTCGTTTTATTTTACCGTCTCTCTTTTGCTATGCTTCAGGCTTAATAACGTTTCAGTTATTGCATGCTCCCTTTCGGGTTTTCTCCAGAATTCGAATGTTCTCTCTAGCGTAAGACTTTATATTCGTATGAATTATTCCTGCAGTATTAGTCTGATGTCTTATCTTACTCGTCAGTTGCGTGTTAATTTGTGGGTTATGACCTAAACTGGTGAAGATGTGTCTCAGCTCTAGAGTGACCTTGTTTGAGAAGGTCCAGCTGGCAGTTTCCAGTTTGAGTGTCATTGAGGTTGACTCTTAGTGAGTGTTACCAACTACTTCACTTGTTTGTAAAGTTTCACACTCTTCTTCCTTCCAGGGGGAGGACCTCCTCTGTAGTGGAGTGTGACGAGACTTCACTGGGGGCGCGACCGGAAGTGTTTTCCTAGGTTATGCAGTTCTGCTGCTTCCATCCGACGTCCGGCCCCTCTTTTCTCTGGGTTGGCAGAGAACGGTCTTGATAAGTGGTGACTGTGTTACATCCAGTCTTAACTTAAAATTAGTAGACTTACTATAACAGAGTACCCGATAATAGAATCTTGACCTGGTCTTGTTCTTGTGGTTTTAATTGAATTTTATTAATGGCCTTTAGACATCTAAGGCTCAGACCGGGAGGGGAAAGAATTCGAGAAAATGTCGGCCAGGGCGTGTGTTGAAGGTATCATCCCGGCATTTGACGTGTGACAGGAAAAATCTTGGAAAATCTCTGTCAGGATGTGGTTTGAATCAAACAATATTGTAATTTATGACTTTCTTTGGGAAGCGTGCTCATGGGAACTCCATTAATGAGAGTTTTAAAGCAGTTTAAAGCTTTTATCCTATTTAATACTTCAAATACAAAATCCTTACAGAATAGCTTTTCTGGGGGGACGGGGTTATTTGCACACCTCTGATGGTTTTCTTGTTCTTTCCGGATAGATGACACTAATATTATGTTATTACTATTATTAGAAACTTTTCGATGATCGTATTTTCCGTGATCTGTTTGTAACACCTTCGGATGAATTTGGATTGTATTTATGCCCTTCATGTATCTAAGAATCAGACTGAGATAGAGAAAGGAAATGGATGCGGGAAGGTGTTGGCCAGGGCTTAAGTTCAAGGTACCATCCGGCATTTGCCTGATGTGACAGGAAATACCTTGGAAAAACCTCAGTTAGGATGGCCGGCCGCTAGGGTTGAAGCCACGACCTCCCGATTACGCGTGCATCCCAGAAATATACGCTGTTCAAACGCAACAGCGTATATGGAAAGAATTAAACCCCTGGTTTATCCTCCGGGTCACCAGATTGAAATCGGGTCAAGAGGTCTGAAGAATAGACCCAGTGACACGACTTAAACTTGTCCATTCTTACTATTACATCAATAGTTGCACTTAATCCATTGTTTTCATTGGGTCATTTCATCTTAAGTGGTCCAGGAATATTACGTTTGGTCGTTCAACCTATTTCAAAAATTGTAATTTTTTATATTTATATCCCCTATATGTGAATAATTCAAAATAACTATTAATTTATTTTTTATTCCCACTGGCTTATTAATAAGGTGTAATTTTGTGTTGCGGCGCCTGCCGAAATCCACATTTGCAGACAGTTACAAAAAAATCAATATCTCCGGACTGGTTTATCATATGACATTAAAACAAAATCCATTTCCTACTTTAAAACTTTAAAATCTGCTGGATAATTTTATTTCCCTGCGTTAAAAGTCTAAACGTAATCAACTGGCCAAAATGGTATCCAAATATGATTGTTAGAATAGAACAAATTTCGGCTCTAAGGATGGTGTTTCACACGGAAGGGGTTGATTATCAGAGTTAATATCAAAATAATTGGAAGGTATACAAAAAATGAAGAGTAGCACATGGTTTCTTAATGTTTTTTGAAGTGTTAAAAATTATTAAAAAAATATTTTGTGAAGCTTGGAGGCCCAATGTCTCTGGTGGGGAACCAGAAAAAAATAGATTTTTTTGGATATGTTGCGCAATTATTGTAAAAACTTAATGTTGTATGGGCCAGTCTAGTAACTTTTGATATAGGCCCGTCACGATTCGCCCATTTACAGCCAGTTAAAACCCACAAACGTCCATGCCCCTGTCGCGATTCGAACCCGGGACCTCAGAGTCGTTTGCCTAACGCCTTAGACCGTACGGCTACCCGGTCGGCGATACAAAATTGTATAACAATATTCTACGGTAAAAATTTGAACTTTGAGATTTGAGTGTGAAGGGTGTTTCTAATCTGGAAAATATGGGGAGGGGGAATAATGCTAATGCGTGCTTTGCTTTGAACATGGGGAGTAGATAAAACTCTATTTTTATCTATCGTTCGAGCTGCTTTTTCGATCCAGCTTGGTAGAAGAGTTGAGTACATCTGGAAACTACTAGAAAGCATGCTTAGAACTACTGTTGTCCATAAAGACGGACGCAGTGTACAAAAATTTGATTCAAAAATATAAGTACGTATAGTGTGATCTATGTCCGAAAACATGTTTTTTTGTAAAATGCTTGAAATAATAGAAAACAAATACACATGAATGGATACCGGGTCAATGCGCTATCCTTTAATGGGGAACTTTTGTCATGGTCATCATCTTGAAGTAGGCTATCTTGCATCTTGCTCGATATTTTAATGAGAAGATCTCATTAAATGAGGTATCTCATTAGCCTCGGGAATACATAAAAATATTTAAATAAATGACAACTTATAATCTTAAGTATTTGAAACAGAAGGACGTTACATTAAAGCTATATGTTTACTAACATGGCTCATTCCTAGTGAACAATAAAATTTAATTGAAACCACTGAATGAGACTATTCTCTCTCTGTTTAAATTTTATAATCATACAGTATCATTTAAATATTTGCGTACTTTTAAGAAAAAATGTCAGACTTATTTGGGAGGCCGGCCTTCACAACCCCTAAATTCAATTGCTGAATGGGAGCAATTGTATTCCCATGCCTTCCCTTCGTTTTACGAAGCGAAAATCGAGATTGATCATGTATTAAGGCCACGGCAATTATCCTTCCCAAATCAATGTCCGTCCCCCTCAAACTATCGATGGAGGAAAATGCCATTTCTCCTCCTCTTTTAACACATTTAACATATATTAGTCCCTGGCCGACAGTTCAGAATCATCCTGGAGTATTTCAAGGAAAATAATATCCTCCAGGAAACCGTAAAGACCCCCAACACGAATTTGCGCAACTCATAGTGGTTTTCAGTTTTCTAAATCAATACTAGGAGATATTTAAATTGTTCCTATTACCATCTACCGATGGTTGTTTTATTATAGGTCCAGTAGTTTATTAAAGTGTGACGTTATTTCATCTCCCCGTAAAATGAGCGCTATATTTAAGATTTTACAGCATGCTCGAAACTTAAAAAGGCAGGACCCCAAACAGGGCTCAAACTCGCTACCTTCAGATTGATGAACTCTCTCCTCAACGACCTCTACCAGAACATAATAGCGAAAGCAAGCTACTTCAACTACCTACTGTAAACCTTGCGGCAGGAGAGCGACTCCCAGTTTTCGTGTTTCGGTTTATGAAAATTAGTTTTAATTGAGAAATTTTCTTATTCTGCGGCGTCTTTCGCTTTAATTTTATATTCTTTCAATTGTTCGTTCTTTAATTTTATATTGTTCATACAAGACAGAATGTGTATCTATTTCTTCTTTCTTGCAATTGGTGACTGCGCTGTTGGCACATTGTCAGAATTTTTGAATTTAGTAGTATCTGCAGCGTTTGCATTTAAGATGTCCTAGACTGTACGTCTCATTGAGTCTTCAGCGTAAAAAACCGGAAAGGAAACTTTACTGACCCTCCGTCAAAGAAGCTATTGAAGAGATCTTCGCGATTCCTCCCTGTGGTTTGGAATGACGAAGAAAAAAAAGGTGATAGTCTGAAACGTAGCCGAAGCGTGCTAACCGTTCTGCTCACCAGGGATCTTAGTCGAAGAAGTATTTAAGGGCAATGCTGCTCCTACAAATTCAAGCCTAGAGAGTTCAAACTTTCAGGGAAGAAAGTTCATAACCAATTGTAGAGTTCTATCCGTGCCGATTTTTCATTTTCTTCTTTGTTCGTTATTAAAATCGTTTCATTGTTGTTATGGGTATAACAATGAGGCACTTTCAACAATGAACAAGAAAGAAAATAAAAAATCGGCACGGATAGAACTCTGCAGTTGGTTATGAACTTTCTTCCCTGAAAGTTTGAACTCTCTAGGCTTGAATTTGTAGGAGCAGCATTGAAATTTCGTGCAACGATAAAAATACATCAGACATAAAAGGACAGTGGTGCCATCTCTTGCCGTACATCCTGGCTTTACACTGCCCTTAAATCATAACTGTGTTCCTTGAAATTTTGTATATTTTTTTTTATTTTGGTCTGTATTGTAGATACTTAGTAGCCAGATCAGACAGATGAATTTGTCAGCGGCTAAGTACAACATGAATTATTACATCTCAAGGAACTGTTTTCGATTACGTGGATGTGATACATAAATACAGTAGAGCCTCGTTTATCCGACGTACCATCGCAAAAAAAAGCATCAATCGGCAACAAGAACTGAAAGTTGTGAACATCATTATTTTTTTGTTGCTACCGACTCTACTGCGTGGAGCGCCCGTCTACACTACGACTCATATGTCTGTCACTCAGTGCATGAAGGATGAAGTTCAATATGAAATAACTGATGAAGAAATTGTTAATTTTTCAGTTATTTTTCCCTGTTTTATTGTAAAACATGCTTATTAGGTTCGGAATTAACATAGTTTGACGTTTAATAGGCTTTTTCTTAACATCTCCCTATTATCCAACGTTCTGCTGGTCCGTTTATGTCGGATAAGCGAGAGACTACTATATTTCATTTCCTTACTGGAGTCCATAATAAAAATAAATAAATGAACGCTTCATTTCCTTATCACAATATAACAAATAACAATAATTTCGCGTTTAGTCACTTATAAATACCATGCCGATTTCTTGCTACAAACATGAGAAATGAAGAAAATAACTATAATTAATTTTTAACATATTTCGAGAAAAGCACTAACATCACAACTCTAATCACCGCACAATAAATAAATTCAACTGTATTGCTGTGGATCTGATCAAGACTCTCGGATATCAGCATTACTACTTACAAGGAGACCGTCAACATTGTCATGCCGATTATACCAAAACAATACTCCACACAAAATTTCAGGTGCTAATTCAAAGTGCAAGTGGGCCAAAAAAATTGTCAAAATCCAGAAAATTTTGCTGCCATAATATTAATCAGGTTTGCTACACTGGGACAGAGAAACGGTGGAGTGACTCAGGTTTGCTACTTGGTGGAGAGAAACGACCGCGCTTACTACGTGGAGAATGCAGAAACGAGTCGAGAGAAAAATGTCTGGGGGCGAGAAATGTACTCTGCAGTGGTCCTAATTTTGTATTCTCTACTTGTGTGCTAAATTCTTGAAATGTACTTTTTTTCTGTTACTCTCCTTTTCTAAAATCACATTAGAAATTCATAAATAATGTCATATCTCGACAGCCAATGACGTCGGCTTAGCAAATGAAAATCAAAGTTGTACTCACTAATCTATAATTATGATTGAAGACTGCAGTTTAGATTGCCGTATTAAATGGCGTTAATTCCTTGACAATGAAATTCTTACGTTACAATACCTGTCTATTCGGAAACCCGTTCAAATTGAGTAGGAACTTCGATTGTGGTTTACTGAGCCACCACGACTTGTGTCATTATCTGTCAAAATATGACATCACTTATGATGAGACTGCTTTAACTTTGAGCGTTTGTAGCTTCAAAATACATGATTTGAAATTTCTTCAGAAGAAATTCTTTCTTGTTTTGATGCGAATAATCACCTCCCGAAGTTTTCCCCTTATTTCAGGGTTTGATTAATTGAATTCTTATTAACGTCTTAAACGAGCTGATGAGCATCAAAGGACGGAATATACAGTTTTTGGGAAAGTAGGCTCCGAACCACTCCGTTCAATCAATACACCCCGGCCTGCGTGAATTGAAACCGTCACCACGCGCAATAAAAGCCAGCGTGCTAAGCTTTTGGCCACTCGGAGGACACCGTTATTTCAAGAACGCACTACATAGGACATTAGCCTTAAATTATACTAATTCTACATTAAATTTGATTTCGAGGTCTTGCAACCCCCGAACCCCTTTCATACGCCCCTGATCGAAATGTATCTTGATATGTAATGTTCCGTAACCACTAGTTGGTTCAACCTGCTATAATTGCATAAAATAGGTTTCGATAGTTATGAACTACTCTAACACAGTGATTCCGCCAGACCCCCCCCCCCCCGTGGTAGGTGTCACCTCCAAATTCTCGAAAATTCCCCTATTTTTTTGCGGTCAAAAATCGATAAAAACTCCACTTACACCCTCCCAATTTTGACTTTACACCCCCCAAATTGAAAATCCTTGCGGAATCCCTGCTCTAACATGTCCTAGCAAACCCATGAGCAGATTTGACGACGGCTCGACGCGATTTACTCATGAGGAATGGCCTATCACTCTTACTAGCACACGATTTACGCACCTGGAAACTTATGTAACATGTAATACTACCACGTAAGTAAGTTAATTTAAAATTGTGCTTTTATATTGCATTATTACAGTTGGGAATAAAGAACTCCAAGTTACAGACAGAACTGCTATTT